>LOEQ01001695.1:328274-346585 GCA_001685075.1 Bramus lutescens | reverse complement strand
GCTGACAGGTGAGAGAATAAACAGAAGGAGAACTTTGGGCAGAGAGAACAAGGAAAGGAGGACATCAGGGGCCAGCCACCCAGTCACCCAGCAAGCCATGGAGAAAGACGCAAAGAAAGGTATACAGAAATAGAAGATAAAAGCCCAGATGGAAAAAATAGACAGAATAATTTTAAGTTAAGAAAAGCTGGCAAGAAACAAGCTGAGCTAAGGCCGGGCATTCATAAGTAATAATAATCCACCATGTGATTTATTTGGGAGCTGGGTGTGGCACCAAAAAGCCAAGAGTAAAATATCCTACATTATTTGGCTTACAATTCCTTATGTAATCCATCATTGCGGGAAGTCAAACAGGAACCTAGAAGCAGGAACTGAAGCAGGCCAAGGAGGGGTGCTGCTCACTGGCTTGGCTCCCATGGCTGCTCAGCCTGCTTTCTTACGCAGCCCAGAACCACCAGCCCAGGAGTGGCAGCACACAGGCTGGGTCTTCTACATCAATCAAGAAAATGCCCTATGGACTTACGTGCAGGCCAACCTGATGGAGGCCATTCTTCAACTGAGGTTCCCTTTTCCCAGAGAACTCTCATAGGACCCCCCCACCCCCAAATCATCACCATAAAACAGGCACAAGACTTTAAGGGATCCATTGCCTTTGCAATTACAGAAAGCAGCAGATACACACGCCCTGGAGTCCAGCGGCCATCCACAGTTCACCTGAAAAGCAGTTTCTGCTTCTCACTTTGCCAGGCCCTCGTCCTTCTCTACTGTCTGACACAGAGACTGATCCTCAGACTCCTGCACCCTTAGATGTCTGGCCACAGGCTTTGTGTGGAAGGCATACCACCTTAGACTGATAAAAAAAAAAAATCTGCTGCTTAGTCAAACTGAATCTATTCTTTCATTTCTCGTCACTGACTGACTTCTTACAACTCTATCAGATCGACACACGAAGTTCCTTCTCCCACCTCCATAAAGTGTGCTCCAGATGGGAACTTCAATGGCGAAGGACAGAGGAGCGGTGGAGGGACCCACATTTCTAGTCTTCTCCTCCGTCCTCCCTCACCAAAGCTCAACTGGAGTGAGTGCGGGCGGGGAGGAGAGGGGGGAGGGGTGGGAAGCGAGCTTTAGGCCAGCACATTCAGCCAGGCCACCACAGAAGCAGTCTATGATTGTTTATCTAAACCCCGACAGTTGAGAGTTAATGTATGCTTTATAAATATATCACAACAAAACAGAACAATAAATCCAAGGTAAGGGACAGACATCTATGGCAGTCACACCCACTTAGCCATAACTCTACCTGGAGGAACTTCTGGTGGGGACCCTCTTCCTCCTCAGCCCAGCTGCCCACACCCCTCCCTCCTCTGCATTCCATGTCACACAGCCACCACCTCAGCTTCCCAGACACACAGACTCATTCTGGGCCACCTACCCAGTCCTATAAGAGCATCTACTGTCCCTGCATGTTAGGTCTGAAGGAAAGCCCCAAGGACCCCAAAAGTTCACTGGCTACGTCCAAGATGGCATCCTCGGCTGAGTTCAGTCTGGACGGTGGCAGGAGAAACACAAGGATGGCTGGTGGGTACTTTCAGCATCCCCAGGAACCTGTGAAACTTCTGTCTGCCAGGAAGAGCAACTTTCCTGTCTCCCTTCCTCTGAGGGATGAGGCATCTGACTCACTACTGAAGTATACCTATGGTGTATGTCAAAGCCAACGTTGACCTCCAAGCTGCTCAGGTCCCTACTAGGCTGTTCAAGCACCCTGGAGTTGTTTTTCTTTTTCTTCCTTTCTGTATAACCCACAAGGTTTCTCCCTTGCTCCACTGTTCACTCTGCTTCTAAGAGAGACAGCCTTGGCCCTTGCCAGTCTACCTCTCCCACTGCTCGCCCAGAGAGGCAGCCACGGTTGCTGAAGACTTCCCCCAAGGCCTCGAGCTATTGTCTCTCTCCTACCTATAATAAAAAACCTTCTTCCCACCCATGGATCAGTCCTTTGGTAGCCTCCCTGCTTATACTGCATAGAAAGGGGAGGATGCCACAGACCAGGGTGTTCTCAGACTCACAGAGACCTACCTGATTCTGGCTTTCCAGGGTTGGGATTAGGGGAAGGCACCACCACACCCTGCCAGTTCATGCTCTTAACCCAGTGAGCCAACTCTCGAGCCTGCCTCACCCTCTTTTTCTAAAGCTGACTTCTTGTCTACTGCTGAATTCTTTGTCTCATGGCCTCCTACTGCATCCTGATTGGTCAGTCATGGGGCAGGTGGCCAAAATGTAATTTCAGTCCCATTAAGGATTCAGCTGAAACTGCAATGACAAGGGTCCATCTTACTGGTGTTTATAACAACAGAAATAGAAACCATAGGAGCTGTTCTCCCTTTTTGTTGATGTGGCTAATATCTAAGGAACTTACTCTTTCAACTCAGTTGATCCTGAGGACAACCCCACCAGGTAGGTGCTATTTTACCCATAGTCTAAAGATGCAACTGAAGTTTGCAGTGGCCAATCATGATAACTGTAGGGGCAAAATTAATTATATCCCCCCACAGTGTAGGTTTAGAACCCGGACGTCCAGGGCCAAAAGAACATCTATTCTTGAAAGCTAGGTTGGGAAATGAAGCAAGCTAAACCATAATTTTGCCTCTTTGCCCTCTGAGTTCATCATACCAACCACATCCCTATCTACTAACAGGATAGACATGGCTCAAATGCACTGGCTACGTGGGTGAGCATACAGGAGGGAGGCAAGGTGCAGTGGTACATCCGGCAGTCACCTCTCACATGGGGATGGTGTTCTGTTGTCTGTCACTGAAGTGCTGGTCCAGGCCAGCCAGCTTACAGAATCTAGCTTCCTGCTTGGCAGGGACAGAGGGGTAGGCCGAGAGACTGGAGTTCTAAAATGTAGACCAATCAGAACCAGAGTGGACAGACAGCTGCTGTAGCCTGAAGAGTCCAGACTCTGCAGGGAGGAACCTGTGATAGTTCATACAGGTGCCAGTGACTCTGAGGGAGTCTTCCCTAAGAGTGGAGCGTCACCTGGAAGATGAGAGTCATCGTCAGGAGAATCCTAGAGGCCTTTGACCTGCTTACGTGGTTCTGAAGAAGATTCAAGGGGACAGTTCGGAACACTTCCTGCTTTGTAGTTAGAAGTGCGCTTTAGGTTCATCGGGCCTGAAGCACTTGTGAAATTGTGTCCAGCTTCAGACATACATTTTTAAGCCAGGGTTGCACTATGTATCCCTGGCTCGCCTGGAACTCACTAGGTAGATCAGACTGGCCCCAAACCCACAGATACCTTCCTGTCTCTGCCTCCACAGTGCTGGGATTAATTAAAGGTGTGCCTGACACCAGAGAACTTTTTTTATAGGTCTTACCAAAACAAATATGAAGGGAAGCTATGATAACGCCACTTCCCCTTCATTCCTTTTCTAAGCCTTCCATAAAAACAAACTATCCACACCTACCACCTCTCGGCTTCTGAAGTCAGAAGACTGAGAAAAGGTTCCTGTGGGCTGGAACCAAACCTCGGTAGAACTCCATTTCTTCCTGGAAGCCTAGGAGAGGTAGTTTTGTTGTTTGTCTTTGCTAGATTCTAGGGGATGGATGCTCACACTCCTTGGCTCACATTTCCCTTCTGTCATTCCTCTCTCGACGAGTACACTGCCTGACAAGAAGCAACTTAAAGAATGAAGGAGTTTGAGGAGCCACAGTCCTGCATGGCAGTGCCTTGGTAGGGAAACATGGTGGCTGCTTGCTCACCTTTCAGAAAGCAGAGAAGGGTCCTGGAAGTCTCCCAATGACTCACTTCCTCCAGTTCCCCCAGCTGGTTCTCACCACCACTTCTTCAGAGACAGGGGCTCTTAATGTAGCCCTGGCTGTCCTGAAACTATGTAGACTGGGCTGGCTTTGAACCTACAGAGATCCACCTCAGTGTTGGGATTAAGGGTGTGTGCCACCACACCTGGGCTCTAGATCCAAATTCTTAAGCCAACAGTGAAACCACTTGGGCGTACACTACCAATGCTTGGAAAATCTGTATTGAAAACATAACACGGCCACTGCCCAGTTTCCACAACCTCACTAGCAGCACTCTTTCCCTGACTTCTGCCTTTCTTTATAAACATATGTGAATGCATTCTCATGTGGAGACCCGAGGACAGCCTTGGGTGCCATCCTTAGAAACGGGATCCACCTCCTCTAAAACAGGATCTCTCATGGGCCTGGAGCTCACCAAAAGGACACACTGGCTGGCCAATGAACCCAGGGATCCTCCTGTCTCTACCTTCACAGTGACTCATTTTTGGTATCCTGGGGATCAAACTCAGGTTCTTGTTGTTGAATGAGACATTACCCCAGTTCTCACCTTTTAAAGACTCACGGTTACACTGTGTGATCCAGGCCTTCTGGATAATCAAGGATACAATCACCCTATTTTAGGGTCAGCTGCTAAGCAGAGTTAATCGTATCCAGTCTTCACTTGTCCTCACCAGTAATAGCACATTTGCAGATTCTGGAGATCAGGCATGACGTGTGCGTTTAGGGGGGATGTGGGTCTTCTGACCAGCACATTCCCCTTAACCCAGCTGAGCAAGCACTGTTTGCTATGCATGTGTGGCTACACTCACGTACACACTACTACACACTCAGTGCTCCCAGACACAAACACGGAACAATGAGCACACTCATTTCTCCGGCCTTCTGGAGTCATCGGATTTTGTCTCTTTCCTTTCTAAGGCTCTTCCACAGACATCAGAGATCCTCTACGTACTGACTTTTCATCTTCTATTAACTTGGAAATACTTCAGCCTAATGAGGAGCAGCACATAGTGTTGAGCTCAGCAGCGGCCTTGAGCCAGGTGTTGGTTTCTGCCAGGCGACAGCTGACAGCTCAGTCTCCCTGCTGCTCCACCACTAGAGCTGGCTCAGAAGGCTCTGCCCGCCACCTCGGCAACAGCTGTAGTTCTCAGGGATGCTTCCTAGCACCCGAAGTGTTAACTGCATGGCTGAGATGATGAGAATAATTGTTTTGTATTTTTAAAACCCCAGTTATCGATCTTTATTATAGAAAACATATGTGCTTCTCCTTCTGTAATAGACAGCTCCTGACTGGGTATATGTAAATCAAAATCTTTGTAAATTGAGTCATATTTTAAATGCCCCGGGGGAGCTGGCTATTTAAAGGGATCCTGCTGTGAATCTTTCTGTCAAGCCAAGAGGCTGTTTGTGATGTTAATTTTCACCCCTTAATTTGCCTGTTTGGTAGGTTTGCATTTTCATAAGGTCCCCCAAACTCGCAAGTCAAAGCAAAGCACACCTGGATCCTGGATTTCAAGGGTGTCTTTCCAGGGGAGCTTACAAGCTGTCAGGTGTATTGTCTCATTTGTCTCCCTAACGAAAGTGCTAGGGGCAGTCACTATAATCCTCAAAGGAGGTGTAACTGTCTCTCAGCCCACCTCACAGGGGGGTCCTTGAAAGGAGTGAGCTCAGGGAGAGTTATTTTCCAATTAACAATAGGTTCTGTTCCAGGAGCTCTCTTCAGAGCCCAGAATGTTCTTTTTTGCTTGCTTCTGAAATCACTGTCCAGAAAGAGAAACTGAGGAATCATGAAATTTGGTGCTTCTATGCTTTATGCATTTGGGGAGTGGCTGCCTATACGAGATGATATTGAGATTAGATGAGGAACTCGTCAACGTGATCAGAACTGGTGCCCTGCCAAGCTAGTCGTCAGTCAGACAGACAGACCCGATCCAGCAGGTGTGTGTAACACATAGCCACAGGTTGCTATGAATGAGACCCAACACAAAACCATAAACTTACTTAAAACATTAAGATTTTTTTTTTGCCAAGGCATGGTGGCACATGTCTTTAATCCTGGCACTAGGAAGGTTGAGGTAGGCTGATATCTGAGTTTGAGGCCAAACTGCCCTACATAGCAAGTTCCAGGATAGCCAGAGCTACAGAGAGAACCTATCTCAAAAGACAATACAACTGAAAAACAAAAGCAAGCAAAACTATAAAAAGTATTTTTTTTGTTGTTATTTTTGTTTTGTGACTGGATTGTGAGGTTCCATTTGTTTGCTTGCTTTGAAAGAGGGTCTCACTGTCTTACTATGCAGCCCAGGCGGTCTAGTGTTGAAGGCACGCACTATCAGGCCAGGCCGATTTCGTGGTTCTTGAGCGTGAACTTTGTAGGTGATGATGTCATGTCCCAGTATCAACATGCTGGATGCCCTTGATCGGGAATCATGCGGAGACACCATCACTGTAGGGTCTTTCAGCTCACCCACAGTTCTCTGAAGACTCTTACAGATGTGACATCATTCAGTCTGTTCATAAGGTCAAGTAAGGTTTGGTCTTCACTTTTTGCAGGACAAATAAGCCAATTAGTGCTTTTCCAAAAGTGACATGGCAGGTGAGTGACAGAATAGGAACAATGATCCAAGTCTGTCTCTTAATAATTGTGACATGTAAGGCAGTCCTTTAGAGTTTACAGTGTGCAGCCTGGCATGTGTGCTTAAATATATTCCAATTATGAAGGATTTTCAAGTTTAGGTTTTCAGTTGCGAAGCTCAACTTATGTAAATGGCACTCTTTCTCCCAGCAGAAAGAAAACAAAGCCTTGTGGGCACTGCCAAAAGCAGAGCTGGCAGATGTATCATGGACTTTGACATAAACACCCTTTCCCCAGCACTGAACGACTAGGAAGGTCCTGACCAGACTTTCCTGGAGAAGAACCTCCGGCACTTCTCTGCTGGGCATGGGAAGGGAGCTGGTCTGTAAGGGCCCTGAGATCTTCACAGATGTAGAACGGAGCATGGAGTCCCACTCTTGCCTTTTAGACTGATGCTGCCCTTCTTCCAGGCACCTGCCACTCTTGTTTGTCCTGAGCCGTATGACAAGCTGGGCTTGGGAGCATCTGGAAGGCCTCCACAAGAGCAAGCCGGTGGGTGATGCGGTCATCAAAGTGCCTTCTAAATACCTGTGTTTCTGCCCAAGGTCAGTGCTACTGCCAGCTTTGGTCGGGGAGCTTCTTTTTGCAATGGGTAACTATTAATTCAGAGACTCATAATCTACCAACATATAGAAATGACTGTTGAGAGCACAACCCTAAACAGGACACACAAAATGGGAATGAAAGTAGAAGCAGAGACTATTTGGGAAGGGGTACAGAACCAGCAACAGTCAGAGGGAGACGAGAGAGGGTAATGAGGGTGAACATGACAAAAAAAGTTTGAAAATTCATAAAGAAACCTAATTATAGAAAATTAGTACATGCTGGGGAATTGGCTTAGAAAGTATTCACTGTACAGGCACAGGGACTTGGGTTCAAATCCCCAGGACCTACATTTAAAAAGCAAAACCAAAAAGCTTTGTGGTACCATGCATGCTTGTAACCCCTGCACTGTGAGGCAGACACGGAAGGGTGGCTGGGACTTGCTGGTCACCAACCTACCTCCAGGTTCAGTGAGAGACTGTCTTGAGAGATGAGGCTGAGAGCAACAGAGCAGGACATAGGCATCATCCTCTTACTCCTGTGTGTCCATCCTCAGACACACTGATGTTGAATGCAACTTTGCAGGTCCAGTCATTAGCTCATCCAGATGCAACACCGAAGACGCTCAGCTGTGAAACCACATGAAGGAATGCTAAAAGCTTAAAGGGGACAAGAAGTAACAAGAAAGCCTCTGGTTTCCTTTCATCCACTCCATTCACCACCCAGGTTTATAAATCTTTAAAGATCAAGCCCTGAAAGCAAGTAGGCCAAGCCACTGAAAGAGTAGACTTGGAATGAGGTGTCCTTCCTTCAGTTTCTAATTTGGGGCCTATAGCATCATTCTTGCCTTTGTTAAAGACCTTGGGGCTTCTGGAAGAAAAAAATTTAAATACAAAAGCCACGATAATAGTACTGCTATTAGCAGGAGTGGGTTTGGCAGAAAGCCTTGGCCACCCGGACCCTAGAGGCCTAAGTGACTAAATGGGAGGCTTGAAGTGACTCAGAGGGATCAGATCTGTTAGCCAGAGAGAAGCTGGGAAATTACCATTAAACCCATAAAGGTTTCCGGGGCAGGGGTCCCTCCTACTCACTAGCTCCTGTGCCACCCTTCCCTGCTCTAGGATGCCTGATTCCTGGACATGGTTAAATTCCTCTCTCCCAGCCTCCTTGGGGGAGGTTAGGTGGTATGGGTCTCTCAGGGATTCCTTCAGCATGTGACAAGACAGCATGGAGAGAGACAGCAGACACAGGGAAGGCCTGTGGACCGCAAGCACTCTGCTGGGTGCCCACAGTGAAGCTGGGCCCAGTCTACTTCAAGCAGTACCCAGGACCTCAGTACCTCCCAGCTCTAAGAGCAGCCTGGACATCCTCCTGCCTCATGACCGCTTAAGGTTAAGTTCTGAATATAGATTTCCGGATAAAATCAGAGCACTGAAAGAATCCTTAAACTGACCCTGGGAATCAGGAGCTTGGACTCAACCCCGCCCTCCGCCTGGGTCAGCAGACTAGAGCATAGAGCAGCCATTCCCTGCCCTGAATCTCAGTTACCGGACAGCAGCAATAAATACTCTCATCTACTCACTTGCAGAAGATGTGTGAAGCTAGAAACAGACTAGAGAGAAGATGACAAGAAAACACAGTGCCCCTCATGTTACATGTTATCCTCCGGACTCCCCACTCTTTCTAGTTGGGAGGACAACAGTGATCGACAGCCCCAGCTGGAACCCATGCAACTAAGTACCACAGTAATGGGTCCTAGTTCTGTGGCCAAGCCCTGTGGGGTTGAGGGGGGAAAAAAAAGACATGTGGGAAGACTTTCCAGCTGTCAGAGCCTGTATGTGGCACAATAGTGAAGAGTTACAAGTTTGCGATCAGATCCTGGGTTTGAAACCTGCCTCCACCACTTCCTAGCGATGTGACTGAGACAGTGTCTGGCATTGTGCGATCCCAGTTAGCCTTACCTGTCGAATGCAGTGGATGCTGCATTCTCCTCAGGAGATGAAGAAGGTGGAGTGAGATGTGAAAGGCATGGTACCAGCACGTGAGAAGGGCCTACACCTGCTCAAATGCTGACACTACACACTGCTCCTGAGGAGGCTCGCCTCTCTGGGGCAACTCTCCTGAAAACATGGAAAGGGGCGTGCTGGTGGAGTGGGGACAACTCTGAGTTACCTGGCAGCTCCTGGAGCTATGGACTAAGCCTCAGATTGTAGGCTTTCATACAAGAAACAAAAGCCAAAACAAAGCAGAACAAAAGCAACCAACCAACAACAAAACTAACCGACAAAAACAAAGTCAGGTGAAATCTATGAGAACCAGGGAGTAGTTCTGTACAAGCCACACAACTATAAGACTCTCCTGTGACCACAGCTGAGAACACGACCAGCAGGGACAGCATTTCCAAGCAGCTGTCAACTCAGAGCTCTATGGATATTGCCAAGACCAGGCCACAAAATCCATCACCATCAAATGGAAGGTACAGCCAAGGGAGACCAGAGCCTCAGTCACCACAGGGAAGACACGGGTGTAATGTGCTTAGAATGAGTGGTTGCCATATCCTTGGCTATCTACCTGGCCTTCCATAGATGTACTAGACACTGGGTCTATCCCAACACATAAGAAAGGGTGAAACTTACAAATCATTCTAGAAGAACACAGGCGTTATTTTAATTACTTGCTTTCTTCTTCCCCAACTCGTGTTTTAGAAAGCTGATGCCAAGAATGCAATAAATAAGATGTACTGTATCTTGTACAGCAGCCTTGAGTTGGAAGTAGAAGATTCTGGGGCCAGAAAGATCTGGGTTCACATCTTAGCTCATTACCTCTGCTATGAGCAGTCTTAGTTATTTAACCAACTAGGTTAAGCTTGCTAAACTTTGGGATTTCTTTTTTTTTTTTTAAATAATGACTGAGATTGACTTTTTCTTTTTTAAGATTTACTTGTTATGTATTCAGTATTCTGCCTGCATGTATCCCTGCAGGCCAGAAGAGGGCACCAAATCTCATTACATGTGGTTGCTGGGAATTGAACTCAGGACCTTTGGAAGAGCAGGCAAAGCTCTTAACCACTGAGCCAACTCTCCAGCCCTGGGTTTTCCTTTTTGAATTGCTGTTTTGATCCTGTAGTTCCTGAACTTCGGCATGGGTCAGAACCACCTAACCGGCAGGGTCTTCTCATGACAGCAGAATTCCCAGGTGATGGTGATGTGGTTAGGATTAGAGCCCTTGCACTCTCATGGGCTGAACCTAACAAGCAGGGCAAAATCACCCTGTTTGATAGCAGTTGTAAAACAAGGAAGGACAGTGGAATTCCTCTGCCCTGAGAATGGATTGCAAGTATGTGAAAGTGCCCTCTGAGCTTATAAAGCTCCATAGAACCACACTGGAGTGAATATGAGGATTATTATAAACATTAAAGGGCATGGTGTAGTCTGCACTGCAGTGCCCAGCACATAGTAGGGTTATTAACACACAAAACCCACCAGTAACTAAAGATAGCCATTCGCTCTATGTTGGAGATGCCAGCTTTTGTCATATATTACAACAAAAAATGGAAATAAAGTTATAACACAAGAAGCTCATATTGCAATCGTGGGTGGCAGGGACCTCCTTCTCGGCTTCTGATCCAATTCATTATTCAAATCCTTTTATTGCGGTCTGTTCCATGGCTCAGTGCGGAAGCAGCTGTGGATCTTGATAAGAGGAGAAAGCCAGACTGTTTCCACTTTGCTCCTGGCAGTCCTTGGGCCTCCAACAGAACTTTCTTGCAAAATGAATAGGGCTGGCTCCCAGAGAGACCGATCTAATCTCATCTTGTCCACTCAGAAGATCCATATCAAACATCACAGACTGTCTGACTGCAGGCTTGCAGCAGAGGGGGCATCTAATTCCATCTGGGTTTGCATCTGCCTTTCAATGACCATGCATGGAGCCATCAGTGTGTAGGAACAAAACATAACCGGCTGGAGTTTGAACTGCTCCTGTCTACGGGGTTCTTTAAAGAGCCCCAAGACGAAACGATGACAGAAACAGTAAGTATGAGAGGGTTTAATATCACAGCCTCCTCTAAACAGCCCAGGATGGACTGACAGCCCAAGTTCCACTGTTTAGAGTCTGTCTCCATATTCTGATCAGATTACCATGCTATGCCGAGAGACCTAATTTACTAATTCCCGGGAGAACTTGAAATTACTTTAAAAGGGGAAAAATAAGTCCCTAGTTACTCGTATTTGAACAGTACGCCATTTATTCCCTCTCAGCCATTTTCTGAAGGCTTGACCTACTTCAAATGAAATTACTGGTGGAAGTTGGTTACCTAGCATTTTTTCCCCTTTTTTCAGCTAGTCAATATTAAGAGAAGCTTAAAAACATGAACAGTATAGAATACCTAAAACTTCAAAAATACTCTACATTTCTTATGGCCCAATCTGGCTACATTACCAAGAAGACTTTCAGATTCAACACAATATTTACAAACTGACTGTCACTGCTTTGAAACTTATGGATATGACATGAAATACCCAGTTAGGTCAACTCATGCTTGTAAAATCAACATCTGAACTGTTAAGTGCCCTTCCTTTCTTCCTTCCTCCCTTCTTTTTTATTTTTGCACATTGGCTCTCCATGATTATAACCATGTTTTAACATCCATTAGCATATATTCTAAGTTGACTTGGTGACAAAGGGAGAAGCCTGCTCACCGGTGACATTAGGACTGGGCACATTGCTTCATCTGTGTTTCTTATTGCTTATATTACTCTGCAGTTGAAACACCAGATCCAAGAGAGGTCTTGGTGAACCAATGGGTTCGTTGAGCTTACTTACAGGAACCTGGGAGACCAACAAACGGTAGTACCAGCTAAAAGTCCAACCCCAACACAGACGACCTTTCCAAGGCTGAACAGTCTGGGCCCCTGCAGATAACACTCCATGTCCCATGTGTCCTACCATCGCCCAAGACTCCACACAGCTGGGGTGAGGAAATATAACAAAGGGGGAGAGGTCAGACTCTCAGGTGAGGCTCTAGTTACCCTCTCCTCATTCCCTCCAAGAAGTTAAATTCAAAGTGTGACCTTGGGACTGGAGCGATGGTTGCTGTTCTTGCAGATGATCCAAGCTCAATCCCCAGGCCCTACATGGCAGCTTACTATCTGTAAACTTCAGTTCCAGGGGACCTGATGCTCTCTTCTCAGGCACAGAAGCACACACACACATGTACACACGCACGTGCTCACATACAGACACATGCACAAAAGAAAACAAAGAAATATTATTTCTTATTTAAAGGAAAGGTATTGGGGCTAGAGAGATGGCTTAGGAGTTAAATGCAGTTGTTCTTTCAGGACACTGGCTCAGTCCCAGCACTCACAGAGCCAGGGGCCCTGATTTCCTCTTCTGGTCTTTGTGGGCGTCAGGCATGCACAAGGTGCACATACATACATGCATTCAGTCAAAATACCCATACATAAAAAGTCTTACTGCTGTGGAGCAATCTTTGTATACTGTAAAGATGAATTACTCTTATTGGTTAATAAAGAGCTGATTGGCCCTACAGCTGGGCAGGAACGCCAAATTAAGAAAGCCCCTGGGAAGAAGGGTGGAGTCTGAGGAGTGGTCAGGAGACACCCAGCATGAGAGGCAGAGTGAGCAGGATGGGAAGTCCGGACATGAGGTAAATGAGCTTCAGGGCAACACAAAGATTAGTAGAAAGGGGTTGATTTAAGTCTTAAGTCTCTGTGTGGTTATTTGGGAACTGGCTGGTAGGACACACAGAAATTCTGCCTAAATCTTATTACACAGCCTTGGCTGAAACTATCTATGTAGACCAGAGCTCCACATGCCTCTGCTTCCCAAGTGCTGGAATTAAAGTCATGCACCACCATAACAGACAAAATTAATAAATCCTTATTTTAGTTTTTGGTTTCCATTTTTTCAAGACAAGATCGCACAATGTAGTCCTGGAACTTACTCTATAGACCAGGAAACTCAGAATCTGTCTCTACCTCCCAAATGCTGGGATAAAGGTGTGTGCCACTATGCCTTGCTAAAACAAAAACAAACAAAAACCCAAAATGCCCGAACTTGTGAGGATCTCTTGAGGTGGCACTCATGTTTTCAAGATGTGACAGCCATTCACGCCTGAAGAGACTTCCACAAATGCTGACCAGATTCACACACCCATCTCCTCTCATCTGAACAGCCTGCTTTATTTTACTTTTTTCTCTTGTTAACCATATACCTAAGTATATCTTATAAATTTCCTATAGGAAATGTCAACACCAATGACTAATAAATGCAAAGGCAGTAGGATAAAACACATAAAAACCTGTCAAGAATTAGGCTGGGAAAGCATTGCAGAGTGGTGGACTTCCTGGTGACAATATCTGAGATCTCAGGTGACACTGAACACCAAGTCACCCTGGAAACTGTTGCTCACCATCAATGCAGCAGCAGAAAATATTTAGTCAGGACACCAAGCCACACCCCCCTCCTCCAGGTAGGGGGCTGAGACACTTCAACAGCAGAGAGTCGCAAGAATGCCAAGGGAAAGGGGGTTATCTCTCCAAGAGATATGACAAAATGGTTTTAATTTGGAAAGTCTAGCTAAGTGATACTGGTGGGCCTAGAGGGCAGGGTGAGGAGAGTAGGGGATGGGAACAGAGGAGAGAGGAGGTACATTTCCCCCAAAAGTTGGGGGTGGGTAGGCGCTGATTAACTAAAGTCAGAATCTACCTGGTCTGCTTCATTAAAATGCACTCAACACTGATTTACAGATGCTCACATACATTTACACATGCATGTCACATGAGCATTAGAATTCATTTCTAACAGACTGGAACCATAAGGGTCTATTTCATAGACAGCACTGCAAAGGTTGCCACGTCATATAACCTTAAAGTATAGGATAAGTCTGAAAATGACACCCAATTCCTCAAATCCCTGCTCCAGGAGATTCCCGAGAAGCCAAGGTAGCATTACATTTGGGACCCGGGGGCTCTCCTCTCAGGAGACTGTCCGAGAGCAGTTTGCCTCGCAGACAGCAACTCTGCCTGCAGAGCATGGATGCAAAGATTTAGCAGCACCTGCATTAAAACAATGACGCAGGAGCATGTGAACCTCCTAAACCAAGTCTAATAGACAGCTTAGGTACCAGAGAGTCCTATAACAAAGGCTCCTGGGACCACAGCAATGTCTGAAAACGATGGCTGGAAAAGCTGGCAATGTAACTTACACAGATGGTCTCTGAGCACAATTTCAACATAAATTAAAACACCAGCTATATACTAGGGAGTTGGGCTTCAGTTAAGCTCTCTAGTGCTTTCAGATTTTTAGAAAATTCCCTTTTATTAAAAAAGAGAGAACTGTCATCTAAAAACTACTTTGTATTTAACTATGCAAATACAACATCAAAATACTCTGATAAATTCCCTGATGGTGCTAACAATTTTACGAATTTCCAACAGGACATATAATGAGGAAGATCAATAGAGTTCAAAATATCGGCATTAGCTGAATTTTCAGAATAAAAAGTAAAGCTCAGCATTTAAAAAGTCTGTAATGTATAGTTTTGTGGGTTTGATAATTTGAATCCAGTCATCAGGAGTCCAGAAGCAGCAGGATGTTAGAGATCATAGGACTGTATTGGGGACACAAAAGCAGCTTCCATGCAGGACTTCAAGTGTTGCTATCAGATATATTTAAGTGACACTTTACAGAATGAAGCCGGTAAAACCCAAATATATCCTCCCACGACATTTTAAAACACAACGATTTATCAACAGTTGCCATTTCACAGCAATAAGAAAACAGTTGGTACAAGTTGAACACAAAGCTACCTCTTGTCTTATAGGAAATAAACATAGATATAGAGATACATGTACACATATACATCATCTTCAAAATTCAAATTTGTTAGTTTGTTTTTCTATCATATAAAAACAATCTCCCTATGGCCAAATTACTGAAAAAAACACAGAGGCTAAAAAAAGGAAAAGCACATTTGCCACGTTTAAAAAATACACATCGATTCAGAGGTTCTATTTATTTGATTATAAAGTTATACACTCTAAGGACTCAGACTCCTAGGACTGAACTGAATCAAACAGAAGCAAATCCACCTTTTCCCAGTCCTTGGAAAGGACACTCTGAACCCATTCACTCCAAAAAGAGATAAAAGAAATGTCCCAATTTTTAACTGGTAAATTAGTAAAACATGGTCACCTGGAAGCGATGGCCATAAAACGGAAGGACCCACAGGTGAGATTGAGGCAGAACGCAGTTCTTGGGTCGGAATCTGGGAGCTCTGGGTGGTAGAGAAACTCACTGGGAAATTGGGTCAGACAAAGACACGGCTTCCCCATGATGGCTCCTCACAGTGCAGGCCTGCAGCTCATGGTCCACACTCAGCATGTTGTCTGTTTTGTAATCGTAGGTTTAACTGGGCTACAGCCATGGTCCTCGGTCTCTATACTGTCTGTGAAGTTTCCCTGCAACACTGATTGCTGAGGGCTGCAACGGATCTGATGCATTTCCTCTAGTCTTTTACGAGGACAGGTTAGGAATGCCCCAGCTAGTTTACTAAGTGTTACCCTAATTACCTGAATAACCTCAGATTTACTCAACAGCCAAATGTATACCTGGAAGTGGTTGTTTAGCTTTGGGCAAAACAAAACAAAACAACAACAACAAAAAAACCTTTGTTTTTAGCAGCTACCTGGAACCTTTCTCTGGAAAGGAGAGGTAGGGAGGAAAGGAAAAAATGCTGTTGTGTTCTCTAAACATTTTCGTGTTGGTGGGCAGGGTGACTCTGTCATTCCTCTAGTCTTTTTAAGTGCTTTCTGATGCAGTGCTTTCTGCCCTCTTATTAAACAATAAATAACCTTTAAAGCCTTCTGTTGAAAATGCTTTGTTTGACAAGTGCTGTGCGGGAAAGTTTAAACATTTGAGTAGGTACTCCCCTTTAGAAAAGTCTGGCTGAGAGGACTCTGAATTCTGAATCTGCAGAGGGAGAAGGTGAAGAATTAATAGGGAAAATTTAACTCTACAAAGCATACTTTAGAAACCACAGGTGTAAAACAGCCACCATTTTTGAACAACAAGGTCAAATGAAAACAGGGACATCTTTCAAGTTTGAGGAAAGGTTTCTTACTCCTCGTCAGCTAAGAAAGATCCTGAGTCACTAGAGTTCACAGGGTGTTTCACATTTCAATAGTTGCTGAAGCACAGAAGATAAAACACGGAGAGGATATTTATCAAACACAAACATACCATGATAAAGGGTTTTTTTTTCTCATAAAGCTTAAAAGTAGATTTTCCCTTTCGTTGTTAAAAGAATGGAAAGTATGAAACTATATGCTAGAGATAGTTCCATTTAAACACAGTTCCAAAGTGCTCTCACCATGCCATCGTAGTCCTCACAACAGCCCCGTGAGGTAGACACAGCAGCCAGTAGTATCCTAATCTCAAGATAAGGAAACTGAGGCAGAGAGAGGCTAAGTGACTTGCCTAACATCACATAGCTAGAAGACACGGAGCGGGAACCAGTGATGAAATGCTTAGGCTGTCTAGTACTCTTTCATTATCGCTACTGCCTCGGGGTGAGTAATGTTCTCTATCAAAATTGGAAGGCTACGTTAGTTCATTTCAGTGACATTGTAACAGTAAAGTTAAATGAGAAATACAAGAATAGTAGGTCTGATGACTTTACTCGACATAATAAAATTGGTGCAAAACCACTTCTGTCTACTTACTTGTAACTTTTTGGTCCAAATACATAAAATATGCAATATTTACAGCATTTTCCTTTTGTAAATGCAATGCTTTAAAACACATTATAAAGCACCGTAGTAAAAATAGTCTACAGGTAAAAGTCCAGAAGTAGGAAAATCCTACTGTATCACAGCTCACCGACGGATGGCATACCATACGGGATCACCGACACTTCAGTGTACTGGGTTACAGACAATTCATGGAGAAACAAATACTAAACTCACTTTTTGATAGTAATGTGTGGAAATCCTTAAGAAAGCTTCAGATAATGCCAACATTCTTAGAAATCGCACCCCAATATTAGATACTGGGGAGACAGGAATCAGGAATACTGCTTTAGCATTTTGTCTTTTTTTTTTACAATGTTATTCATGGTTTTAAGTTGATTTCTTTAACACTAATAATAATCCAAAATATAAAGCCTACATAAATATGGGTAAACCCAACTATAGCAGAAATAGTTCTGAGAAACCATGATCAAACACTCCAATAAACTTTGTGAGACCCAATTCACAGAAACAAATCAGATAATGGTAAAGCTATTAGCACTATCCAGCAGAGGTGCAACACAAACCTCTAGAAGGTGAAGTGGCAAACAGATTCATCTTCATCCAAAGAGAGGTGAAAAAAGGCTTTATCAAAAGCAAGAGAATCATAGAACCTCTTCTGAAATGATATTCAGCCTCCTGATTCAACTTACATGGGTGTATTTTGTGAGATCTCCCTCACCTGGAGGACATTATAATTATCACGGAAATAAAAACAAAATAACAAAAATATATCAATGCCTTACACTTAAAAACTCCTTAGAACACTGACATCCCATTCAGCATCTAGTTTCTTGACATTCATGTCTGCTCCCTAGCTCAGCCCACGAGAGCGGGCTCGGACACGTTATCAGCAAAGCAGGTGGGGAGCTGAGGACAAGGTGACGACGGAGCCCATTCAGGTTCAAGACTGCTTTGGCCACACTTGTACTCAGTTCGACTTCGGGTAAATCTTTTCATAGAAAAAGTTCTGTGCCAGGATGTAAAGGTCTCCATCTTTCTCACGGACAGCGTGGGCTCTGATGAACTGAAACTGCTCCAGAGCAAACTCATAGAACTCGTTTTCCATTTTCCAGATGTCAGACTGCTGCAGCTTCGCGATGGTTTGCTTGGTGGGCAGTTTCTTCTCGGTGGTTTTCCTAAGGTGGGATTTCTTTCCTACTTACAATGGAAAATAAGAAAAGTAAATAATTCTTATAGAATACACACAGACAATGCCTCTTTACTTGAAAAATGGCTTATGTTACCATGACACCCTGAAGGGCAAGTAACACGCTGCTTTCTGACATTAACACAACCCAGCAAAAACCAGAAACTCAACATCAGCCGAGGCTCGCTCTGTTAGAGGGTGAAGACTTAAAAGAGGCAAGGAATGTCCACACAAAAAACACAGACCAATGCTCGGTGAGTGTTCTGAGGATCAACACTGGGTGAGTGGAGGCCATCGCAGTGTTCTGAGGATCAACACTGGGTGAGTGGAGGCCATCGCAGTGTTCTGAGGA
>LOEQ01001695.1:309025-328184 GCA_001685075.1 Bramus lutescens | reverse complement strand
ATCAACACTCGGTGAGTGGAGGCCGTCACTCACAGTGTTCTGAGGATCAACACTCGGTGAGTGAAGGCTGTCACAGTATTCTGAGGATCAACACTCGGTGAGTGGAGGCTGTCACAGTATTCTGAGGATCAACACTCGGTGAGTGGAGGCTGTCACTCACAATGTTCTGAGGATCAACACTGGGTAAGTGGAGGCCGTCACTCACAGTGTTCTGAGGATCAACACTGGGTGAGTAGAGGCCATCACTCACAGTGTTCTGAGGCTCAGCTCCTGGACTCGGCTTCTGCTGATCTGAGCGTCTAACTCAGATCAGGCTCATGCACTTTGTTGAGCCATCTTGCTGGCCTTTGTTTATTTAAAAACTATGATAAAACATGTATCACCAAACTCAATTCTTCCATCATGGAGAACTGAGGGCAGGTGTAAGCTCTAAGAAGACTCTGAGTGACGGCATGCTACTGAATTACTAAAAGGAAGCCATCAATCAGTACAGGGCTGACTCACAAAGGCCGGAAGGCACAGCACAATGACTGCTCATGTGTTCAGTATTCCATCAGACCCCATTCTAGAACACTAGTCTAATTTATTATAGAGTCAACTTGTAAACAAACAAACAAACAAGTTAGGATCTGCTTTAGAAAGAAACCTATTGTGTACATACCTGTACGATAGAGGTCTGTAGCACCCCGGAAAAACCGGGGCAAAGCAGCCTCGAGTAACATGATGAAGTCTTCCAGCTCTTCAGTCACTCCCACCAGGAAGTACTCATTAATTAGGTTATACTTAGCTTGATCCATAGCCCATCTGCTTCCCACATTCCTGAAACCACAGAAAAAACAACTAAACACTGGGTTGTGAAACGGGTTAAGTGTTCTCATGCTTCTGATCCTCTGTGTTATGGAGGAAGTAGGTTAACACGCAGCCACAGCTACAGCAGACATTACAACAGCATCTTAGGGAGGTAACAGTTTCCAACTTCCTTCCACATCCAGCTCCCGCTCCCATGTAGTTACTTAGACTCTACTACAGGGTTCTGAATATGAACACATTTTAAGGACAATTTTAAACATTCACGTTTGTGTTATATATATTCTCTTTTCTGACTTAGTGTGCATTCATGCTTTAAACTACTCTAAAACTTTGTTTATTCTGAGAGCCCCTATGGTAAAGGCGAAGCGATTTGTATTTAGTGTTTATCTGAATTTGTAAATTCTGTTTCTTTTCTTTCCGTAAACTTTAGTATTTTCTGAAATACCAGAAAGTGAAAATAAGTAAGAAACAGCTCTACAAAAATCTCTTTGTTTACAGTGTCAGCTAATGCATCGACAGGCTTCATCCTAAACAGACTACACTTCTGGGATCTAATTAGCACTAACGTTCTTCCTGCTTTGCTCTAGCTCTGCATCTTAAGTGCCAATGTGACCTGCGGTGGTGCCTTCACTTTTTGTTTTCTCAACTATTTGAAGAAAGTCAAAACCACAGACCAAGAAACCGGGTGTGGTAATACATTTCTGTCATCCTGGCATTTGGAAGGGAAGACAGGAGGGTCAAGAGTTCAAGGCCAGCCTGTACTACAAGAGATTCTGTCTCTAAAAAACCTAAGAAGAAGAGGATGAGGAAGCAGATTAGTTGATTTCTAGGATCTCCCCAATATATTTCATTGTGTATGAAATATATGAACTATCCTCTCTAAAAATCAACTAAGCAATACTTTTTATTATTCAAAAGCAAAGCTGGCAAGCTTTTTCTGTGACAGAAAGTAAATATTCTACACTTTGCAGGCTATATGGTTTAAATCACAATTATTGAATTCTGCTATCTCAGCAGACAGTAAATGCACCAACATTAGTGCTGTGCTCTAATAAAGCTTTATTCACAAAGAACAAGTGCTCAGCCATATTTAGGCCATATGCTGGGTTCCTTTCCAGAGGAAATGTCTAAAACTTTAACAGACACTTTTCCAATGCTTCTGATTCATCTTCAACAATGACAATTTGGTCTACAAGCAGGACCTTGAATTTTATGCCAATTTCTGAGGCTCAAATAATTAAGAAATCCTTTGAATTTCCCAGTATAGTGTAAAAAAATACTAATTTTGAATGGACCTTTTGTTTCTGCATTTTCTATCAAAACGATTAAATAACCAGTTGTGGTAGTGCACTTCTGTATTCCCCGCACTGGAGAACCCGAGGCAGGAGAATCTCAAATTGAGGCAGCTAAGGAGCTGGGTAGGCAGTACCCAGTACTTGCCCAGCGTGTGCAAAGCCCTAAATCTGATCCTCAGCGCCTCAAAACAAAAGATTGAATAAATAAATAAATACGTACAATTATTTTAAAAACAAAACATTCTAGGGAAAGTTTGTATTAGTAAAATCTTTTGTACTTCATGTTTACTAGCAGACTAAATAGAACTCTACTTTATAAGAATATTGTTAGATACTCTTGAACTCAAAATAAGCTTAACAATAAAACCAGGTAAATACTCTGCCCACTAACTAGCTTTATTTGATCTACTTGAAGCAGAAAGTTTAGCATAAAGTAAGGTTTATGGAATGATCTCTTACCTTTAAGGTCTCTGCTGGAATACAGCAAAACAGAAGGCCAAAGCCAAAATAATAACTGCATTTGATATAACACACTGTGAGGATGTGTTCACAATGAATCTTTTAAGAACAGTTAAGGAAATACAAATCTAAATTTATGTGTAGACTACCACATTCCTGCTTGTGAGATGTGGGTTACACAGATATGGAAGATGAGCACCTTAACTAAGCTTATTTTCCTACCAGCACTCTGAGCTGTGGCCACAGAAGAATGGGATCTGAAGCCAGAGCTTCTCTGGAGCGCAGTCTGAGCCGCCCTCAGCCACACATTCATCGAAGGTCTGCAGCAAAGAGAAAAAGAGCATGGTCAGCCAGAAACCCAGGTCTCAAAAGTTAAAAGACAGATTTTTCATCTCTGTATATCTATGTCTTTGAGAGTGTAGGCGTGCACGTGCCATGGTGTCTGTATAATTGTCAGAAACCCTGAGTGCCAGTCCTTGTCTTATGTCCTGGTCGCGACAGGGTCTTTGTTCATTGCAGAGAGTGTCAGGCACCTGGGTCACAAGATTTCGGGACTGCTCTTGTCTTTGGTTCCCATCTCACCACAGAGCACGGCAAGTCCAGATGTGCTTCTGTGCCCAGCTTCACATGTGTTCTAGGGAACTGGGAGCAGGTCTTCACATGGCATGACAAGTGACTCATCTCCCCAGCTGGCAAACTTTTAATGTAACAAGTTACAAAGTAAATGGGTGCAAGTAGGTGGGTAAGTGAGGGCTGGACAGCTGTTCAGTGGTCAGAGTGCTTGTTCTTGCAGAGGACCCTGGTTCAGAGCAGATGGAGGCTTAGAGCCATCGTCCATCCTGCAGCTGTCATTTCTGACACTTAGTGAAAAACACCAAGAAGGCCCCACTCGTTCTGCCTTCTTGGTGTGTTCCCAACACACTAGTTCTGCTTGTGTTTGACTTGGAGCATCCACCCATACCATATTAGTCTGCTCCAGGGGCTCTTACTTTATGGTGCCCCAAATCGCTGTGATTTTACTAGAATGTTCTTCCTTGGTAACTGATTCTACCAACAAAGGTTACATAAGGTCCAGCCTTCCAGTTACACCTCTGGCTGAAAGTCATTTACTATTTTTGAGTTCTACACATTGCCCTGTTAATAACCAGCTCTCACGAAGGGGGCACACTCATCTGCATGTGTCACCTTTATCTCCATAACAAGCTTCATGTAGTTTTTACATTACACTCATGCCCTAAACTATGGCGAGAGCTTGAAAAGGTCATGCCGTGTGCAAGCGCATTTGAAAGCACACTGTACGGGGACTACACAACTGTTGGCAGTCAGTTAGTGTGTGCACAGCGTCACTGCGAAGACCAAGAAGATGGTGACTGGGGCAGCAGAAGTACTAAAGACAAAGTGCTGGTGAGCAAGAGAGACAAGGTCACAGGTGAGATAGCCCTCCAGCACGTCCCTGAATTTGTCTAAGTGGAAACCTTGACCTTGGCCACTACATTACTTAGGCATTTCCCTAGCCAGACTGTGTGAGGGTGTGGACGATAATGGACTAAACCTCTGAAACTGTAAGCCAGCTTCAACTAAATGCTGTGGTCTTGGTGTCTCTTCACAGCAATAGAAAGCCTAACTAAGACAGAAGTACCAACCAGGGACTAGGGTGTTGCTGTGATAGGCCTGGCCATACTTTTGTTTGGAGGAATGTGGACTGGGAGTTTGGATTGCAAAAGCAGCTAAATGCTTCAAGTGCTGCTATTAGTGAGAGCTGTGGGGACAAATGGCACTAAGAAGTGATGTGAACTGTTGGGGCTGGCTCAAGAGGTTTCAGAGAAGAATATTAATGTGTGGCCTAGAGATTATGGTGAAGAATGTGGCTGCTTTTTGACTTTTTCTGAAAAAGTTTGCCTCAGGCTAAACCAAAGAGTTTTGGATTGTGTTGCCAGAGGAAATCTCAAAACAGCCTGTTACTGACTCTGTTGTGTGGTTACTAGTGTTCACTCTTGTAGCAAGCTGAGCAAGGAAAAGTACAAAGTGTAAATCTGAGGAAAAAGGGGGCTCCAGAAAGTAGAACTGAGATAAATCTGTGTTCAAGGAGACAAACAGATTAAGAAATGGAATAAAGGGAGTGGTGACCTCAGGGCAAGATCCCACCCAGCTAAATTTCCAATATATGCAAAGGAATTAATGAAGTTTGGAGCCAGGTGTTGAGCATTGCACCTTTAATCCTAGCACTGGGAAGGCAGAGGCTGGTGCATCTCTGTGTTTGAGGCCAGCCTGGTCTACAGAGTGAGGTTAGGTGGAGGACAGCCAAGTTCAGGCTGCGAAGAAAATCATCAAAAACAAAAAGCTGGAGAAGATAAAACTGAATGAGGGGGCCATGTTCCAGCCCCAGCAAGCAGCAGAACTTGGCAGCTTCAGCCACGGGTTCTGGCTTTAGAGCTGAAAGCAGAAGAAAGGGGTAATGGAATCACTCTCCATGACTAAGAAAAGCTGCTGAGGCCAGGCATGTGTCAGGGGTGTCCCTGAATGGAGGCCTACAAACGCCACTGTGTGAAGCTGTTAAGTTGAAGCCTGGATTGCCTTGGAGAACCCAAGATGTTAGAGATGTCAGAGCTGTGGGATACCTGCTGAGGAGAGCTGTATATGAGTCTCACAAGAGACTTTGAACTTTTAAGTAAGTCTGAGACTGTTATAGACTATGGAGACTTTTGAAGGTGGACTAAATGTACTTTGCATTATGTCATGGCTACAAGCCTATGAGGGTCAAGGAACGGAATGTGTTGGTTTGAATAGATATGGCCTCCATATTCACGTGCTTGAATGCTTGGCCCATAGGGCACTATTGGGATGTATGGCTTTGTTGGAGAAGGTGTGACCTTGTTGGAGGGAGTGTGTCACTGTGGAGGCGGGCTTTGTGGTCTCAGAAGCACGAGCCAGCTCACTTCCTGTTGCCTGCCGATCAGGATGTAGATCTCTCAGATCCTTCTCCAGCACTATGTCTGCCTGCATGCTGTCATGCTTCCCACCATAATAATAACGAACTAAATGTCTGAAACTCTAAGTGAGCCCCAATTAAATATTTTCCTTTATAAGAGTTGCCATGGTCATGGTGTCTCTTCACAGCAATAGAAACCCTAACTAAGAAACAGGGTGAGGATCTCACTGTGTAGATCAGGCTGCCCTGAATTCACAGAGATCTTTCAGCTTCTGCCTCCCAAGCATTGGGATTAAAGGTGTTTAAATTAGGCTGGCCTGTAGCTATTCTTATGAGGGATTCTCTCTGCTGCATAACTGAGGTAAGAAGACTTGCTGACTGTACTGAAAGGGAGGGGAACAGGTACAAGGGAGGAAACATAAAGGGGAAAATATTGCTTATTGAAAATAGACAAAGTGAGCTGAAAACAAGTATGAGTGCATAAATTATTCTCTGCAGCTGACTAAAGACACTGAGTAGCTGCTTCCAGTCCCTGTTACCTTGACTCCCCTGAGCTTATGGGTCTGGTCTAGAACAGTGAGTCAAGAAAACTCTTTCCCCTTAAGTCACTTTCATCAGGGCATTTTGTTACAGCAACAGGACAGAGAATAAGGCCTTCTGAGTTAGATTTCCTGACCAAAGCTTATTTTAAAAAGGTGGCTTTATCAAACAGGGTGGGCAACAAGCACACGTTATTTCTCCACTTATTTCTACTAGACCCCAATTTTTATGAAGACCGTGGCTCAAGGAACTAAGTGCAACAGGTCAGGAAGTTTCTGATTTCATGCCTATTTCTAACAGGCCCAGCACATGGCACGTTCCCTATAGCTCAGGAGAGGACTCTGCTTCTTCAGACCTCTACCAGACTAGAGTGCAAGCCAGAAGACAAGTTACTAAATAAGCTCAACATCTTCACTACTAGTCAATGTGTGCACATGATCGTGTGTGTGAAATTCAAACACATTAAAAAGATTGGCTTAAGTATAAGAAAGCAGCATGGTAGGAGACTGCAATATTAAAAGTTTCCATAGTTTACTATGTATACAATGTAGACTATATGCAGACAACTCTGGGGATTTCATGCATACTATTTGAATTAAAACTGAATAATCATACTGGATGGCTATTTTAACTCAATTCTTTAATTAGCATCCTCCTGGTTCCTGTGTTCTTCAAGTATTTTAGTCTTTCAGGCAAAGAAAATTTAGAAGACTTCAGATCTGTTTTTAGGCAGTAACTTTAAATCTGCTATTGGACTCAGGCAGACTAAAGTTACCGCCCCAACTAAATCCTCCACAGGTCAAACTGTCAGCGTCTCTTGCAGGGTCAGCGTGGCCATTCCGCCACGGGCTTGGTAATGGACTGAAGGCAGAAGGAATGTGGGCAACTTTTGGGTCACTTGCTCAGAAGGAAACAGCTTACTTTCCCTTCCCTTTTCCCAGTGGGGGAAGGTGGCCCCGTGGTGGCCCAAGGAATGGCTCTACTCAGCACCGATATGCTCTTTTGTTTGCCAGGGCTGCACTCCTGTACTTGGCGATATTTCCTTAGAACAAGTCAACTGTGCCACTTGAAAGGAACTAACTAAATGTCCTTGCCTGAAGGCTGCTCTGGTCTTGGGTGGCATCAGTCATGCTTGGAGACAGGGTGAGCTCTCTATCCGTGGTCTGGAAGATGCTACTAAGTAGAGGCAGCAACCTCTTTAAACAGCCTCCAATCTACAGGAAGTGCACAGGATAAATGGTCATCTCCAGACAGAGGAATCTACAGTAGCCTGTGTAAAAGTTAAGTTTCTATGTGAGAAATAACATTTTAGAAATGTGTATTTGACACCATAAGCCTATAAGGTGTTGCTGATAATGTCTGTAGCTGGGTTAATAAATATGAATTTTTGATACTGTATGATGAAAATGCATTAACCCTTGGGAGCTCAATGTAGCTGTATGAAATAATGCAGGATGTCTGGAAACTTCCTGACTAAAAGGCCAATTCCATATACAGCAGCAAACATATCGATGGGTTTTAACAGTGAAAAGTTCACTGTGGCCCCACACCCTGCACCTGGACCTTCCACTTGTCAAATTCAGTTCATATTAAAATTAGCCTCAATTTGGGGGAAAGGCTATTAAAGTTTTCTTTTCCAAATACATATTTGCATATAGCTGGATTTCTTTATAGACTTTATCAAAGGGGGGAGTGCAACTGATTGGACTGAATTAAAAAATATGAAAATCAGGCTACCTTTATTAAATTAGATATTGGAAGATTTTCTGAAATGTAAAATGATGCCACTTTTTTGGAAAGATTATTTAAACAAAAATATTCTTAGTTAACATGAGACAGTTTCCTAAAATGACCATTTAAAGACATTCTCTGGCTAGTGAGATGGCTCAGCAGGTGAAAGTGCTTGTCCCTAGACTGAGGACCAAAGTTTGATCCCCGAAACCCATAGTGAAAGGAGAGAATCAACTCCCACAGCTGTCCTCTGGCATATGCACCCCCCCAAAAAATAAACGGCAAAAATAAATAAGCTAAAATTTTCTATGTAAACTATGACACTTACTTATATTGGTAAATATTAACAAATGGCTACATAAACAAAAGTTCTCTGTGGTCCTTACTTTTCTTTAAGATGTGTGTATACAAGTGTGTGCTTATGCACTCAGGTGTGCACCAACCCACACATGCACATTGCACACACTTGCACATGTTTGCTGAGGCCAAGAGAAGACATCTGATCCCCTGGAGTTGAAGCTACAGACAGTTGTAAACTGCACAGCATAGGTACTGGGAACCAAACTGGGGCCTCCATAAGTGTTTTTAAACATGAGCCATCTCTCCAGCCCTGGGAACCTTGAAAAGAATGTGACTAACTCAGTCTGGGAACATCAGAGACAAATCCATGGCAGAGGTAATGACAAAGTTTGATCTTAAATGTAAAAAGAGCTTTTTAAAGAGAAGAAAAAGCACTGTAAGCATGAGGGACAACACATGTGTAAAAAGTATGAAGCAATAATGAGTTCCATGGGCAAGTGCATTTCACGTGGCTGAAACACTGGGCTGGGCATAATGGGTAATTGAGCTACAGAGGCAGATAGGTATAAGATCATATTAGACTGTGTCTCCTAAGCCTTAGGTAATTAAACAAATTTACATTAATTTATTATTTGTGGTGATATGAAGGGTTTATGTGTACACGCGCACAGTGAGAGACCAGTTCTGTCCTTCTACCATGTGGGACCCAGAAACTGAGCTCAGGTTGTGAGGCACGGCAGCAGGCACCTTCACTGGCTAAGCCATCTCTCTGCCCTTACCTTACCTCAGGGGATGTGTGAGCATGGACCCTAGAAAGGTTCCACTAAAAAGGCACCGATCAGCGTGGTTCTGAGAACCTGACTCTGATGACACCACAGAGGACATGCTACAGACAGCCACACTTGCTTCACCCATCACTCTCTCCTTGCTTAAAGCTGGCTGAGCAGAACAGTCTTCACAAACGGATGATACAAGCAAACGTAGACCGCCATCTGAGGTAGTCTGAATGTAAGTGGCCCCCATAATCGCATAGGGAGTGGCACAATTAGAAGGGTGTGGCTTTGATGGAGTGGGTACGCCTTGTTGGAGAAAATGTGTCGCTGTGGAGACAGGAGTTGAGGTTTTCTATGCTTGGGATACCACCCAGTGTCTCAGTAGACTTCCTGTGGCTTACGAGATATAACATTATCAGTTGCAGCACCATGTCTGTCTGCACGCCGCCATGCTCCCCATCACGATAATGGACTGAACCTCTGCAACTGTAAGCTGCCACTCCAATTAAACGTTTTTCTTTATAAGATTTGTCGTGGGGCTGGAGAGATAGCTCAGAGGTTAAGAGCACTGACTGCTCTTCCAGAGGTACTGAGTTCAAATCCCAGCAACTACGTGGTGGCTCACAATCACCTATAATGAGATCTAGTGCCCTCTTCTGGCCTACAGGCAGGATACTGTATAAATAAATAAATTAAAAAAAAAAGATTTGTCGTGGTCATGGTGTCTCTTCACAGCAACAGAAACCCTAAGACACCATCATTAAGACAAAGAAACAAAATACATACAAAAATAGATTCATAGACAATGATCCCCTAGAAAATTGCTAGTAAGTATAATGGTTAATATTGATTGTCAACTTAACTTAGAGTCACCTTGGAGACAAAGTTGGGCTTTGTTTGTGGGAGGCATTTCCAGAGATGTACAGCTGAACATGTGCGTGTGCTCGCTCGCATGCGTGTTGAGTACAGCTGCCTCTCCCTCCCACTGCCAAGCCTCCTGCCCTGATGAGCAGCTTCAAGTCATGCACTGAAATAAACCATGACAAAGCGACAAGAACAGAAACTAACACAGCAGGGCTGTAATAAAACAACATGTATGTTGAGACAGTTCACAGTCACAGAATTATCCATGTTACACTTCACCATTGTTTCTCTGCAGTCCTGAGCTCCCTGCAAAATGCCAACACTGGACAAGGAGGACGCTTATGAACAACAGCAAGCACATTACCTTTTTGTCCCCCTGTTTCCGTCTCCTTAATCCTGGTCTGTAATCATCGCCAAACCTCAGAAAGTAATAATAGGAAACTAGCCTCTCAATAGGGTCCCTGATGACATTAATATAAATGGGCTTTTTCTTCACGCCGAATCTGAAACAGAAGAATTCCAGTGATGAGGTCAGCATTTTCATTAGTGCAGGCATGCCCTGAAATTATATACAGAAGTCTGAAGTACTGATGGTATATGGAAGTAATAAAATGAATCAATTAAAATGAAATTGAATATGTGAAAACTGGGGAATATTTCATATCTAGGATGCCACAAAGTAAACAAGAAACAATTCAAGAAATGATGGAAAATACCCACCAATGCCCTCAAGGAGTAAGGAGGCAATCTGCCCTGAGGGGCCCTGGAGGTGTGGATCTGGCAGGCCCTGTCTATGAGGGCTCTGCTTTCTGAGGAGTTTAAGCAGCCACACAAGCCTGTGATTAGAGGACTGCACAGGGAGGCCCTGAGATCAGATCCTGGAGGCACAAACTGGCCATCGTGACCCTTGGAGCTGATCAGTGTGGCACTCAGACACGGACAAATGCCTCAGCCAGTCACTGGGCACACCTGGACAACGCCAACCCCATGCAGCCTTAAGAACACTCGAGTGCCAGCCAAACATCTGCTGGGCCTCATCTATACAGGCCTATCAGGGTGATGTTTCTACCATGTCATCTGTGGAAATGACAGGTATCCTATGCCTGAAGCTACATGCACTATACCCAGAGTACCAGGGTACCTGCCCCAGCGTTCTTAAGAAAACTGTATCCCATCTGCTCTATCTCATAACCTCTGCAGGACACACAGGGGAACACACGCTGATTAGCTGAAACAGCAGCACCAACACTACATTTAGAGTCTACCTAGAACTAGACAAACAGTCTATGAGACACACACCGTGGGACACATTGCCAGGCAACAGTCTTACCCTGCGGAATGGGGGAGGGGAACTGACCATTCCAGTATCCAGCTCATCTTCTTTCTCAACAACTGACAGTAATGCTCTGGTTGGTTTTCTTGTGTCTAAGTGGTCTTACCTCAAATGCCAATTCTAGCACACCACTTGCTAGCTCGCCAGCTCTTCAGAACCCGAAATAAACTTCACTGACAGCTGAAGTCAAAACTAAGCTTCTGGGATTTGAGGTGCAGCTTGACTAGCATGTTCAGGGCCCCAGGATGCACTCCTAGCACCTCAAAAGTAACAATGGTGACAGCCTCATCCCACCTCCTTGGTTATCTTACATTGGTCCTTTTATAGCTTAGATGTCACCTTATTTATTGTATTCTTCAATTCTACTCAAGGCAGAAGCTTCCAGTTACAGGCAGGCCTGCCTTTGCACCACACCTCAAAAACCACACCAGTCCTCCTGATCTACAAGGCTAGTCTTGTTTTTTTCCCCTATCCAACACCTCTCTCCGTTTTTTTTTTGGGTGTGTGTGTGTGTGTGTGTGTGTGTACCAAATGTATGCCAGGCAGTAATCTAGATTATATAGATACAGCAGTGTGCGGGGAGGGCCAGAAGAAAAGGAAAGAGGAAACCTTGTTTTTCTAGAGCTAGCATTTTACTGGGGGGCAGAGAACAGTACGAGGTGAGCTCAGATGGTAAGGTGCAGAGACTAGTACTTGAGGAAAACGAAGGATGCCAGGGCGGGTGATAGACACACAGGTCACGTCCCACCAAGTCACCACTGATGTTACATACAAAAGGGACACATCCAGATATGTGGGAGAAAGAATTCTGGAAGAGGGAATCTCAGAGGCTGAAGGTCTTGAAGGTTCTAGTGCCAATGTTGGAGACACAGCAAGAAGGCGGCTGCAGCATGAAGGAGAGTGAAGGAAGATGGGAGCAGAGAGGCCACAGGCTTCGGGGAGTCAAGCACAAGGCCCTGCAGATGAGTCTAATCACCCATTTCTAGGGGACACGTGTGAGCGCCACTGGAGGGTTTCGGGAGAGAAGTGCAATGAGTCATCTTTCAAAGGATGAAGAGATATGACACATTCTTGTGTCCCCAACACCCACTGCATACAAAGCTATCTGCTTTCATCTGACACCTGCAGTACCCACATGCTATTAGGCTCATGTAAAATCAACTTTGAGCTTGGCTTACTAATCCCCCGCTGTATGAGTCTTCTGAGGATCCATAAATCAGCAAGGTTTAAAGAGGACAATGCGATGTTGCAAACATAGCAAGCACCTGATGAAAGGACTCAGGAAAGGCGACAAAGAGGCTGCAGCTGCTTTCCTTCTGTCTGGAACTTCATCACCAGTACCGAGGGCCCAGAGAGCACAGAGGCACGAGGTATTAATTAGGGTGGACAGACTGCGGGCACTAGCCACTTACACTGCTCTGTATGAGAGGGCACTCAGCAGGAAGGCACTGGTAAAGCTCACATACCATTTCAGCTTAAAGAGACAAGCGACAGCAGCTACAAGGAGGGGATGGCACCGACAGCACCCCTGAGACTGGGGGTTCCCCGGGAAACTACCGTACTTTCCATCAGCTGCTGCCCCACTGTGAGCCAGGCCCTCAGTGCTTCCCAGAACGTCTCAGAATGTCTGCACTTTCCCTAGTCTCGGACACATGGACCAGGAGGGCAGCAGAGTATTGCCACTGTTCAAACCTTTGCCGCACCTAGCATACAGCTGTCTGTGGACACTTCGGGCGGCACTGATTATGCGTGAAGCACAATTTAATGACATAATCTGTGGGCTCATTCTGAAAATAGAAATGAATTCTTACGTGTAACTGCAGAAGGGCTATGGAGGCATAAAGGGCTGGAAGCAGGGGGCAGAACAGAAAGCGGGCATGATAAAAACGGCACCTGGGCCACACTCCACAGCTGGGTAAGAAACAAAGCTAACAAGGTCTGTTGGTTTAACTTTGCCAACCTCATAACTTATACTGGGAGAAAATAAGTTCAGTAGTTGAAGACTTTTTCACGGGTTGTCCCTTAGGAAGACCTGGGTGGAAAGACAGAAAACCTGCTCCTGTTCAAGGAGAATAAACGACGGACTGGTCAAAAGAGGCGTGCACTTGGTGGGTGTCTGCAAACGAGTATTTCAGAGCACGCTATGTCTACATCTAGCGACCTACCAGCAGGCTTGTTAACAGACACTTTAGAAATCGACGCCATGTCAGCATATGTGGTGCACAAAAGGAGCAAACACTAGAACTACTTCTTTACAACTACATTCACATAGCTGGGTAGAATAACCAAAAACTGTCTGAAGAAAAAGGGCATATGCCAGGCATTTGTAAGGAACCTAGTCTACTGGTCAAAGTCTAAAGGAGGGACGAAGAAACTGTGAAGAGGGGTGACAGTCTTTGGGAAATACTATACTTTGAGACTTTTGTAACATAGTTCCCATCTTTATTTAAGCACCAACTAAAAAAAAAATTATTGTTGTTGTGTGTGTGCATGTGCCCTGTGCCTGTGTGTTTAGGCCAGAGAATAGTTTGCAGGAGAAGCTTCTCTCCTTTATCATGTGGGTGGTTCCCAGGAGTCAAACTGGTCATCCATCAGTCTTGGTGATGTGCCTTTATCTGCTGAGCAATCTTGCCAATCTGTTGCAGAATGTTTGTTCCACTATGCAAGTGAGTTGCATTTGTTATGTTGCAGAATTATTTAACTATGTAAAGATGTATTACATAGTTTGTATTGCACAATATTTGTGTAACTATGTAAAGATATATTGCACTTCTTTGATTATGTAAAGATGTGTTGCTGTTTTACCCTGCCTCCTTAAGGCACCTGACTGGTCTAATAAAAAGTGGAACCAATAGTGAGGGAGGAGTTATAGATGGGACCTGTGGGCAGGGAGAATAAGTAGAAAGAAGAATTTAGGCTCAAGGAGAAAGAAAAGGAGACAACAAGTGCCAGACAGACAGACACAGAGGAAGCAGAAAAGTAGGACATACAGAATGAAAGGAAGGTAAAAGGCCCCAAGGCAAAGTGTAGATGAATAGAAACAGGTTAGGTTAAAAGAGCTAGTGGGACAAGCTAAGCTAAGGTCAAGCGCTCATAATTAATAAGTCTCTGTTTCTTTATTTGGGAGCCGTGTGGCGACCCAAAGAACATGTCAACTACACCAGCCATTAAGTCTGCATAAGTCTGGCTGTAAATATTTATTTGGGACTCCTAGCCATAAGTGGTTCATATTAGTGGCAGATCGCCTTGGTTTAGTTCCAAAGAAGTGAATGACCTGTTGGCATCTGTTGGTCTCACTGATGACACTGTGGCATCAAGGACATTCGTCTGTTAGGATGACTCCCAGTCAATAAATGCTACTGATAAATGAACAACATACATTAAAATAGAATGGTTATGAGTATTTTCAGGAAACAAACTCTTCACTCTAGAAAGAAAGGGGATGTCAATGACCTCATTAGTCAAGAACTGCAGCTTATTCAATTTGATATTCAAGCTGGCATCTTGAAAATGTCCAATCTATATAATTTTAAAATAGAAAATATTGAAGTCAATGGCATTAATTTGTCATACCTAAACTATTTGAAAACTGTTCCTCATTAAGAAAACAAACAGCAACTGAGCACTTACAGGAAAAGTAGGACTAGGTAAAGTAATTTAAAAAATCAAAAGGGGTTAAGACAAAGGGTGGAAGATAGAACAAGAAATAACTGCTAGATAAGAAACATTGGTTTTTTTTTCTATCCTAAAACTGCAGAAAAGTTCCAAAGCCAGGACTCGACTTGAGAGGTTTTTAGATAGAAGGTACACTCCTTACGAGTCAGTCAGAACTAGAAAGGATTTTTCACCTATTTCCCAACATTTTCCCTGGGTTCTCAGAAAACTCAATTATGCTTCAGTCTTTTATTATCTGGTAAATAAACTGAAAAACTGAACACATTTCCACCATGAATTGACCATTATTCCTCTAACAGCAAGTAACTTATGGAACTCCACCAAGCAGAGGACGATTCCAGCCAAGAACATAGGAGCCTGTTTTTGCATCTTTATCCTATTTTGAGACCTTATTATTTTATGAATGGATGTCTGTGCACCATGCCTGTGCATCAGATCCCTTGGAACTGGAGTGATGGTCATGAGCCACCATATGAATGCTGAAAGCCAAATCCAGGTTCTCTGGAAGAGCAGCCAGTACTCTGAACCACTTAACCAGCTATTCTCAACCTGTAGGTCATGATCCCTTTGGGGGGTTGAATGAGCCTATCACAGGAGTTACCTAAAACTATTAAAAAACAGATATTTACATTACAGTTCATAATTGTGGCAGTATTACAATTATGAAGTACCAACAAAAATAATTGTATGGTTGGGGGTCACTACAACATGAGATAATGTATTAAATATTAAAGGGTTGCAGCATTAGGAAGGTTGAGATTCACTGGCTTAAACCATGGTGCCTTTGTTTTTGTGGTGGTTAACAGGGACTGAATGAACCCAGGGCTCCCACCATAACTAGATGACATTCTCCTACAGAACCACATAATAAATTTGTTTTTAAACATTAAGAATTATTTGTTCTGTAAAATGAGCTGTGTGTGTGAACATGGGTGCATGTGTCATATGTATGGTGGTTGTCAGAGGACAGTCACGGATGTAAATCCTCTTTTCCATTTCCTTTGAGCCAGGGCTTCCCTGCTGCCGCCAGCAGGCTAGCTGGCTGCTGGGTTTCCAGGGACTCCACTGCCAACCTCCTCCCCAATATGAGCACTTGTGCTACAAACCTGGGGATTCAAACTTGGGTCCTCACAATTTTACCTACATGGTCATCTTCCCTAGACTCATTTTAAAATGTAAGACGGGATCTCGCTAAGTTGTCTGGGCTGGCTTCAAACATATAATCCTCCTATACCAGCTCCCAGGTAACTAGAACTACAGCATTTGCCAGCATTCTCAGCTCAGTGTTTTGAAAAATAAAGTATTAAAATCAGCAAGTGATGTTTCTTTCTTCCCTCCTTAGCCACAGAGTCTATGACTATTAAGCTAAGGGACAAGCACATCTACAGAATTTTTTGACTATATACATTAAGATACATCAGTGTCCTCTAATTGACTGTTTAGCTATTTGTTTAAAATGTTAATTTATTAAAATTTTCACAATATATTACTTTTTCCAACAACATAAGCCAATATGAAAATATTCAAACCCAGTGTTGCTGTCAATATTTAATAAGACTGTTCTTTAAAAAGCTTTATATACTTCAAGTTCAAGTATCTCAGCAAACCAGAGCTTTGTTCTACATACAAGACTGTGCCCAAAGCAAAAACACTCAATATATAATTTTAGTAATGAAAACCTACAGTATTAGAAACCAGGCCATGTGGAGAAAAAAACCAAATCATTTAGGTGAAAGGGTAACAAACACTCATTGAAGGATAATGCAGCCTTCAGGGGAAATATGCATATGAATAAAGTTTATGAAACTGGTTCAGTGCCTCTGCAAGAGAAAAATTTTAGTTTATTTTAAAGCTGCCTATAAAATGCTTTCAATATTGCAACATGAATTATTTATAGAAAAATATGAATGTAACTTGAAAGTTACAATTTTATTGAAGGATCTTAGGAATTATAAGGGGAGTCCACAATATATCACTTTATGTAATATTTGGGCAACTCTTTAATTATATAATTTCCAGAGAAGTTAAGATTTTCTATTATCTGACCCAGGGACACACCTTTCTGTCCTTTTTCCTTCTCAGCCTTAAAAAAGGAGAGTGAGATACTCCTTTCGATTTAAAATTTACACAGAATGGCTCCTAAAGTTGACAGTTGATAAACATTATTCCTCTAAGACACAAGCTCTAGTTTAAAAACCAGGAACATGCCTCAAGTTAGTAAGCCATTTCCTGATGTTCCTGAAGTTAACAGAGTATTATGAGCAGAGCGTTTGATGTGAGGTTTGCTGGAGTAGAACCACGTATTCCATTGAGAACATTCAAGTAGATGCTGTATTTAGACGATTCCTTTTAACCAATTTTCTGATTAGTCCTTAATGATGCAAGGGCTCTCAAGGGGGCTACAGAATGCTTGAGCATTGTTTGTAGTCAATAGTCTTTGAGCTTTTCTATTAAGAGAACTAAGAGAAAATTACCCTGACTTACAAATCACATTCAAACATAAAATAAAATTCTTAATTTTTAAGGCGTCTCCCCCTACAGCAGCTCAAGGGAAAGCACATTGCGGTACCAAAACTGAGTGAGGGTTTCTTTGTTTTCTTGGTCAATGACTTGGAGATCCGTGGTGACTAGGCTAGAACCTGGGTGCTCCCGGAGTAGTCAGTCAGATTCAGTTGTATATGAGAAACTGTTCCATATCCCCTAACTTAACAGAACATGAATTCCTTAATTAGCATGAGAAGTGTCAATTTACAAACACTAGAGGGCAGTAAAGCACTGGAAGGAATATTTATATTACAGGTCTAAAAGAGGTGTGTCAGTATATTCTTTTTTTAAAACCAAAATCCTAACACTCCAATGAAGTTATTCGGTTTTATGATGATGACATATAAAGCATTCTTTAGTACATCATTTTGGATGCTACTTACTTTGCAAAATCCAAGAAAGAAATGTGTCCATGATAAAACCCTGGTTTCATCTCGTTCCAGGTGGTTATATTCTTTACAAAGCGTACCTAAAAGAGGAGGACATACTCATTACCTCACTGCAACGCAGGGAAAACGATATCCAAGAGCAGAAAACACTGCCCACTCAGGAGCAGGATCGAGTCCCAGAATTTCGACAATTACAGAGCTGAAAGACACGTGTGAAGTGAAGGCAGATAGTGAAATTGGTATGTACTAATTTACCACACCCAGGAACAGTGGAGTGCACTTACACAGGGTGGGAGGAGGGTGCAGGGGTAAATCATGGATGCCAACTTGACTAAATTGGAATCAACTAATGGGCACAGCTGTAAAGGATTCTCTTGGCCAGCTTATCTGCTGTGGGAAGATCCATACTAGATGTAGGCAGCACCCTTGGGTGGCACCTAGACGGGAGGATAAGGAGAAGGCTGTATTCGCCTGCCTTTGTACCTCACCTATTCATTTACCCTGTAGCTGCCTGTACCATTGCTGCTACTATAACTGCCTGTAGCTACTGTAGCTGCTGCCTTCTTTTGCAGATGTCAGAACCCAGATTCTTCAGGCTTCGAATTTGGACTGAACATGAACTGCTCTAGGCCCTCAGGGTCAAGCTGGAACTCCTCGTGGACTCAACAGTTACAGGGTCGGCTACTCCAGGATTTAGACAGATATTGTTGAAATACTTGAGCAGCATCACATAAAACATTCTAATACTTGCTCTCTTTGATAGTTGATATGGTTGAATGGGTCTGTATTTATGTGTTTCTGTGCACATGTGTGCAGAAGCCATGAGAGGGTGCTGGGTCTCATGGAGCTACATTTATAGGTGATATGACCTGCCCCGTGTGGGTGCTGGGAATCAAACTCAGGTTTTCTGAAGAGGAGCAAGCACTCCTAACCAACAACCCAACCCAAGCCAATTCATTCTTACTATACATGCATATACATGCATATACATGTGTGTGTGTGTTTGTTCTGCTGATTCTGTTCCTCTAGAGAAGCCTGGCTGTCTTAATTAGGGTTTCTACTGCTGTAATATAAAATAGCACGACCATAAACAACTTAGAGAAGAAAGGATTTATTTCACAGACATTTCCACATTACAGTCCATCATCAAAGGAAGTCAGTGCAGGAACTCAGCACAGCAGGAGCTGATGCAGAGGCCATGAAGAATGCTGTTTACTGTCTTGTTCAGTTTGCTTTCTTAGACACCCTAGGACCACCTGCCCAGGTGCGGTGCTGCCCACAATGGGGTAGGCCTGCACACATCATCATGAATCAAGTAAATGCGCCCATACCCCCACAGACTTGCCTGCAGGCCAATAATGGGTGTGTTGTTCCCAATGAGCCTACCCTATGTCAAGTTGACATAAAAGTATCAATGATATCCCATCAACAACATGCACTGAAGTTTGCAAGCAACATTTCAATTGAAGGGACCCATTTTAGGGTTGGCAAGAGTCTTGACTCTGGAGGGGATCCCG
>LOEQ01001695.1:291492-308443 GCA_001685075.1 Bramus lutescens | reverse complement strand
GGGGGGGATGGGAGGGAAATGGGAGGAGGTGGAAATTTTTAATAAAAAAATATATCCAATAGAAAAGGCTAATACAAGGTTAAAAAAAAAAGAAATTCAGTATAGTGTGGTGTGTGTGTGTGTTTGTGTGTGAATTAAAAAAGGGGGGGTCTCATGAAACTAAGGCGAGCCCAAAGCTCATCGTGTATCCAAGGATGACTTTGAATTCTTGATACTTCTGCTACCACCTTCCAAGGGCTTTCAGTTGTGTTTCACCATATCCTGCTCATTCCATATATTAAATATTTTCTTTTTTGATAATTATTCAAAAAGCAATTATAAAAAGACATTTCTATTTATGCTTCAACAAATTAAAATGACTACAAAAAGGATTAAAGATGATGATTATAAGCAGATTTTAAAGACTGGACTTATGAACTAGTTCAAATTAAAACATTTAACATATCTAAATATCTAAAATGTCCTTTTAGCTTTAAAAATGATCCATGTATATGTGTCACTGCACACGTCTGTGCAATGTGAGCGTGGCAGCAGGTGACCATGGAATCCACAAGAGGGCTGGATCTCCTGGAACTGGTGTTATGGACTGTTGTGAGTGCCTGGGAACTGAACTTAGGGCCTATGCAAGAGCAATATAAACTCTTAACTGCTGAGCAACTCCCCAGCCCCTAAATACGTCTTAATTTACTAGAATTAGAGGTACATAAAAGTTAACACGAAAAATTCTATAAGTACTCATTAATTATTTAAAAAAAAAAAAGAATTGAGAAGACAACTGGTTAAAGAGTTTGAGTGCCAGCAGCTCCACAATTTCTCAAAGGCAGTTAGTCTGCACAATAAGCCGGAACTGGTCAGGACTCCCTTCTGGAGATGAGATACTCACGTCAAGGCCACTGCTCTCCACTGCAGGGATGGCAGGCTGCGACACCAGTCCCAGAAGACCAGCGTCCATCCGCACTGCTGACACCATTGTCAGCCTTTTGTCTACATCAGACCCAAGTTACATGGCCCTATCCTACAGCATCTGACCTTGGGCTTCTGTCATTACCACAGTAAGTGAGGATGAGTGGTTTTCTACAGGAGGCCTGATGGGAAGTTAGGAAGGAGCATGACAGGTGCAGTTCACAAGTCAGAAAATGTCCATAGGATAAAACAAGGTCCTGGGACAGTTTAGGCTTAAGGGGACACATTATTAACTGATACAATGAGGCAAATGGTAGCAACATTAAGAGCCACATACATACGTGTATGTGTATGAGGTTCTTGTGCTCTTTCCTATTCATTCTTTAAATTCAGCACCAAATAGAATAAAAATATAAAATGGCAAGTGAAAAATAAAGTATTAGATAATCCAAGATCATGCACAACATGAAATGTGTTTATAATACTAATTATGTTGGGTCCTATGTAAATCAAGTATTTCTACCAAAAATAAAGAGGGACTGGAGAGATGGCTCAGTGGTTAAGAGTACTGGCTACTCTTCCAGAGGAAGAGGAACCTGGCTGGATTCTCAGCATCCACATGGCAGCTCACAACCACCTGTACTTCCAGTTCCAGGGGATTTGATGCTCTCTTCTGGCCTCTACAGTCACCAGTCATGCACATGGTGCACAAACATACATGCAGACAAAACACTTAAAATACACTCATTAAAAAAAGAGGAGGAGGAGGAAGGAGAGGAGGAAGAAGAAGAGGAGGATGAAGGGAGAAAAGAGGTAATTTTTCACAGCGTAAGACATGCTCAGAAACTCAGATGTTTTCCAAAAGTGGTGCTTGATGAAATTCTAAGGAAATGCTGCTGGAGAAGGTAGACGTCAGAGAGAACCAGAGCAGACAAATATGGAGTAGAACGTGATAAGAGACTGACAGAAATAGGAGTCAGACGTATACTCCAAACATCCTCTCTTACACCCAGACATTCCTAAGGATGGTCAATATGAACCTGAGGCATTCTGAGGATAAATAACACGTCCCACCTGTGTTCTTTAACATGGAGAATCTCAGGAGGTTGGATTAGATGGCTGTTAGTTTTCTCAAACTTGAAAAAGCAAACCAAACCACCCAGAATTACTGTGGAGATAGATCCTGATGCAGCAGTACTGAAGTAGTGTCTGGAATTCTGCATTTCTAATAAACCTTCAGGAGGTACTGTTGCTCATCCCAGCTCATCCCGGACCACAGTGAAGAACAGCCTTTCAGAAGGGATGGGCTTAGGAACCAGCTCTTAACTTCGTTAAAGTTAGGCTTGTGGTGCTAGCAAAGAAGGCCTGAGGGCTACAGAAACTCTAGGGCAAGGTTACCCTCATACTGTTAGAAAACAAGACACTGAAATCCAGCAGGTGTTTTGGTAATCACATCAGCTACTACAGTACATAAAACAAAGAGGGGGACAGAAGCTGTGAGCCCTGCCTACTTTGTACTCATTCTCTGTAACCCCTACCTCTCCAGTGAGGGCTTAAGTCCACTAGAAGCACGCATTTCACACACAGTTCAGATTAAAGTACTTCCAGTTGGATTGAGGAAGAGTCTGTTAGAGGCAGGGGCAGTGAAAAGGCATGAATATTATGCTATATCCAATCCTGAACTTATTAGTGAATCAGAGTTTCAGAGGTAGAAAAGAATAAGGGAATCCTGTAGTCTTTACTTTTAAAGGAACACCGAAAACCACATTATCTTGAACCGGGGTGAAGGGCTGGCTCAAGAGGTTTCAAATGAGAAGAATTTCAGTATGTTGCCTAAAGACTGTTCTTGTGATATTTTGGTGAAGAAAGTGGTTGTCTTTTGCCCTTGTCAGAAGTCTGCCTTGGGGCTAAGGTGAAGAGATTTGGATTAATTCTGTTGCCAGAGGAAATCTGGCTATCAGTGGTGACTCAAATGAAGACTTATAATGAAAAGGAGCAAGCTGAGAAAGATAAATATGAAATGTAAAATCTGAGGAGAAAAGGAGCACCAGGAAGTCAAATGGAGCTAAATTCTCTGCTCAAGGAGATAAACAGATTAAGAAATGTAATAAAGGGAGTGGTGACCTCAGGGCAAGATCCCACCCAGCTAAGCTTCCAACAGTAAAAAGGAATTTAAGAAAAGGTTTAAGAGCCAGGTGTAGTGCTGCACGCCTTTACTGCCAGAACAAATAAAAGTCTTCTGCACTCAGAAGGCAGAGGCAGGCAGAGCTCTGAGTTCAGGACAGCCAGGTCTACAGAGCAAGTTCCAGAATAGCCAAGCCTAGGCACGGAAGGCAACCATGGAAAACAGAAAGCTAGTGTAAATGCAACTGAACAAGGGGTCATGTTCCAGCCCCAGCAATCAGCAGAACTTGGTATCTTTGGCCACGTGGTTCTGACATTAAGAATGGGAAGAAAGAGGCTGTGGAATCTGCCTTTGCAACTACGGAAAACCACTAAAGCCAGGCATGTGTCAGGGCTTTTCCTGAATAGGGGCCCAGAGAAGCTATTGTATGAAGCTGTGAAGTTGAAGCCTGGATTGCCTTGAAGAACCCAGAAAATGCCAGAGCTGTGGGCTACTTACCGAGTAGAGCTGCTAACAGGGAGTGGAACCAGTCCAAGAAAAGGAAGGGTGCTGCAGTCAACAAAGCTGAAAAGGGTTGGAGATCTGAAGAGCACTTTGACATCAGACACGGAGATGCAGAGTTTGGAGTGTGTCCAGCTGGTTTTTGGTCTTGCTTTGGTCCAGTATTTTCTCACTACACTCTCTCCCCTACATTTTGGAATGGTAATGTATATCCTGTATCATTATATATTGGAAGTATGTGGTCTGCTTTTTGATTTTGACTTTACAAGAGCATACAAACTGTTAAATAGTGTAAGAACGCTATAGACGATGGGGACTTTGGAAGTTGGACTGAACGCATTTTTGCATTATGATATGGCTACAAGCCTTTGGAGCCCGGGAAGGGAATGTGGATTGAAAGAAAATGGCCCCCAAAGGGAACAGCACTAATGGGAGGTATGGCTTTATTGGAGTAGGTGTGGTCTTGTTGGAGGAAGTGTGTCGCTGTAGAGGCAGGCTGTGAGGTCTCATAGATGCCCAAACCATGAACAGTGAGTGAGACAGTTCACTTCCTGCTGCTTTTGAATCAAGATGTAGAGTTCTCCAGCACCACATCTGCCTGTTCACCACCATCCCCCTAATCACCATCCTCCCTACCATGATGGTGATGGATTGAGCCTCTGAAACGCTAAACCAGCCCCCCATTAAATGCTTTCTTTATAAGAGCTGCTTCAGCCACGGGTCTCCTCACCACAACAGATACCCTAACTAGGACCAGGGCTAAGGGACGCTTCCCACTCTCTCCTCTGGAACACAGCTGGAGCATGGAGGAGTGCCCTTTATACGGGTCACTTTCAACACCTCCCTCAAAGCTGTCTCATGGAGATGCTGTGGGTAAGCCATTAGAAAGGGGCAGCTTGGACGGCTTCCCTTTGAAACTATCTGTCGAGCCGCTTTTCCTTTTAGCCATGTTTAATATTTAGCCTCTAGTTTCCAAATGTTTCTCCGTTTCCATCTCCACTTTTCCTCCCCACCTATCATTTTCCGCCCTCTTACTCCGGCACCACACGCTGCTTCTCCCCATTTGTTTTCTTCTAGCAGTCCACGCCAGGGCATGTTGCCCACAGGGCCTGGCTGAGTCACCCAGTGCATTCTACAGATTCTTCCTTTTATACCAGGCGAAGGACAATAAAACCCAAGAGCATCAAATGGCGTTTAGGGGGCTGAAAACACTGGACACTGGCGGAGGGAGAAGAGAGACTACAAATAAGAGTTTCCACACTCTGACTGAAGCATGCTATCAAAAAGGATGGTTCGGAAAGGGTAGTTAGCTACAGTACATGAAAATAATGTTTTTTTATGGCTAGCCTGGAGCAGATTCTAAACTATGACTTCTGTCGGGTTTTAGAACTCAAGCAGAGCCAGGCTAGCGAGTAATCACAAGACACCTTTAGGGAAAACACAAACAGTGTAGGTGGTGGTACATGATTTATTTGCTTGTTCAATCGGACCTGAACCAATTCTAAAGGAAAGAGCTAAGAAAGCACCTTTGCATGAACGGTATCTAGGCCTACATTTGTGGCAGGCTTGACTTCACATCTGATTGCCTGCGATCACAAAAGAACTCCATTCCGCTATCTGAAGGAGTGGGGTATCCCTGAATGCCCTGGTCGGCTTCCAACTTTGTAATTACTATTGAGATGGAGACTACTATTAACTTGAATAATTACTATTCACCAATTCCTACTGATACTTTAAATAAACATTTCTTGTATAGCCATAGGCATATTGTTTAAGGCTAAACCAGAGAGAAGGTTTTCTATACGCAGGAAAACCAGTGAGTGGATAGACAAAATGGAAGTTCAGCTGCAACAGAGGGCACAGAGTCTGAGGTTCAGACCTGAGCTGCTCAAGAGTCCTAAATTACCCAAGAAATAAAGATCAACCTTCCATGAGTCACAGGATTTACTCTGCTTATAGCTGGAACCATGATGCTGTGGTCAGCTAAGGACTACCACCAAAATCTAGGCTGGCTCATTTGTTTGCACATTCATCATTTAACAATGTATCTACTATCCTCAATGTCTTGGTCACCCATTTGAGGCACAAGGCCTGAGGCAAACAGTGGACAAGCAAGATGTCTGCCTTCAAAGGGCTTACACTACAGTAGAGGAAAACAAAAATAAATAAAACCAGTACGTAACCTAATTTTATAAACTGATTAGTCCCAGGAGTGGTGTGGTTCCAATACTTTGGAAGGAGCATTTAATTTAGCACAGGATGGCTAGTCAAGGTTCAAGACACTAAAAGGATAACATGAAGACAACTGAATGAGAAATTTATTCTACAAGAAGATGAGAGCAGAGGTCTTGAGGTGAGGAAGGCCTCGTACAGTCAATGAGCCAAAAGGCTAGCGTCTAGTGGATAAGAAATTTGGATGCTGTAAGGAAAATAAGAACATGAATTTAAAGATAAATAAAACTTTCTGGAAAGATCTCAATGTGTCTTTGTATACTATTGAACTGTGTTCTAAATCACTGATCCTAAAATTGTAGCATCAAGTGGAAGCTTTTTAAAAATTCAGAACATTAAGCTCCATTTAGTCCTTCAGAGTAAGAACCTGCACTTTAACCAATGATTAGCTTACATATAAAAGGTTCCGAATGCTTGGCTGGCATGTTGCTCAGAGAAGTTAACATAGCAAGCTATCTGGGTTCTAATGAAAATGGGCACAAGTAAGCTAGAGAGCAAGTTAACAAAACACACATGCATATACAATAGAGATATTTAAATGTGTTGTCCTATAGGGCTGTATACTTTAAAGGTTTAAACCAAGAGGGCTCACATATAATCAACTAGGCATATGAGAAGAGACTGGATTTAAGAAGACCAACACAGGATGCTGCCAATCATACTACTGTTCTTATCTCTTATCTAGAAGAGCTGTGTCTCTCAGCAATTCTTTCTCTTCGAAAAAAAAAAAGGTATTTTATTCTTTATGTGTATGAGTGTTTTGGCTGCATATGTGTCTATATACATGCATGCCTGGTGCCCACAGAGGCAAGAAGAGGAACTTGGATCCCTTGGAACTGGAATTACCAATGGCTGTGAGGTAAGGTGAGTGCTGGTAATCAAATTTGGGCCCTCTGGAAGAGCAATCAACACTCTTAACCACTGAGCCACCTCTCCAGTCCTTGCCAATTCTTTTTAACCATCTGAATTAAAGGCCACCTCAAAAACCAAACTCTAACAAGGTCACTTCATTTTAATCACTTAGTTTCTTGTGCTTTATGTTCTATTAATCTCCTCTTTAAAAACCTTTCTTCTTCCACTGTTTCAACTGCTTCATTTCAGACAGGAGGCTAAGGTAGAACATCCCTGAATATTTGAGGCCATCCAAAGCAACAAACTACACTACGGAAAAGGCAAAACGGTATGGAGCCAACATCCAAACTGGTTACCTAGATCCTTAACTGTTCATATATTGCAACTTCCAGTATGCTGTCTCTATGTGTAGACATACGCATTGTTCTCAAGTGCTTGAGAACAGCACACATCCACACTTCATTCTTATACTGTGTATTGCTTATGAACAAGGACCTTATCATTTTAAATCAAATGTCCAACTACAGATCTCACATCTTTGCTTTCCACACCTTAATCTCCTGTAGTCTGAGCCTCTACCCCAGCACCTTGTCCTGTTGGTTGTCACAACATTGAAACTTTAGCAAAGAGAGGGAAAGTTGTTTCCCAGGATGTTCTAAGACATGAATGTCTTCTTTCTTCAGGTATGTTCACGTAAAGCATTTTGGTAAGATTATCATCACTGATGTTTCCATTATCCTCAATTTCTGATTCTGTGTCTTAGGCTCTCAAGTCAATTATACAAATATCTTTGAAAGACAGGCCCTGGCTTTTTATTTCACTGGTACTTCTCCCGAAGAATATGGCACAATCTTTGTATATATCACATGTTCACTTGAGAGCAAAGCTGGTAACTTTCCAGGATGGCTAGGAGGCCATTGCTGTCATCTCACTCAACAGCTCTGTATCAGACTAAACACGCTTAGTGTTTTGCTTCTAAACTAAGAGAAAAGTCATTAAGCATGTAAGGAATTTACATGGTACGTAGTATAGTACATACATGATGTGCAGTGCTGGGCTGGGTGGGATGAGCTGGACTGGGTTGAACTGGACTGGATTGGATTGGAAGAGCTCCATTTCAACACATGAGCATCCAAAAGGACCAGGGTCTCTTATCACAGTCCCAGCTTTTTTATGAGTCAATTGGGCTTTAAATGGAGGGTCTGTACAACAGCACTAAAGTGAGACATTGATTTGAAGCTATTTGCTTAGAAAGGACTAAAAACCACCCTTAATTTATCCTTAATTTGATGAATACTATGATACGACATTAAAACAGAGCAATAGTATAGAAGATGGGATACTTGAAAGCTGACTTCAGAGTAACATAGTCTTAAGTTTGCGTTCAGATGAAGCTCCTTGGGTTGTAAGGGAAAGCACTCTAAACATGCCATGCTAAGGAAAGGGAGCCCCACATGGTTTGCTTTTAGAAAATGGCTTCTACAAAGGAGATCCAGAAAACATTACACATACTGTATCGGAGGACACGTCTGTATAAGCCACTCCTAATTAGGACCAGGTTTTGAGTTACTGGTTGACATTTGGGATATGTCATTTAATGCTTTAGACCACTTCCCTAAAGTGTTCTACGAAGAACACAAACAAAAACCAAACAAACCTCTTAGTGCTGTTCATTATACAAGCTGACTGCTTCTCTGAGCTCTCCTTGCGTATAAATACCAAGTGCTGCAAGGAAAGCAGAGGCTGGATCCCATCCCAATGCAACTGGAAAATGTAGCCACAGTGCTGATAAATGTCATGTGTGCCAAGCGTCTCTACACTTACATTTCATAATGGAAAAAAGCAAGCATGTCACTGCCAGGTGCCTGGTAGCTGCCAGAAAACTTTGGAAGGTCGGACACAAAATAAGTAAAAATTGAACAAACACGTGAATCATAAAAATACTGCTGGTGAGGAAATCTGACATTACTCTGACATGCTCCTTTTAAATCAAGGTAAGATATGCAATGCAACAATGCAAACCCACTACGCAGAATGCAAAAATAACATTTAGTACGCTGTCCCTTGAGATAAACAGTACTGTGAGTTTTTTAAAAATAACCAACAGTGTAAAAAAGCTTGTGTTTCCTTTCATTTACAAAAAATTATTTGTTTTAGCTAACAAACATATATTTTTGGTTCTATGAAAAATAAATTATCTTATAGACAACCAAAAAGTAGATGGGTAGGTGATAAGTATCTACCACTAGTCTTCAAAACCCGTATGAGTTTTCTTCCCTCCCTGTTTAATATAAGGGCTACAGATGCACTTACCAGTGGGAAAATGCTCAAGTCCATAACAAAACGAGTTCCGCTGCTTCCGAATAGCTGAAGCCCTAGCTGCAGAAAGACTCTTAATGGATACCAGCCGGCTATTGAAGCTACTCAATGGTATCTGGGATTACCTAGGATTTTAGTTTCTTTTTATGATGGTCAAATACCCATCACCTTCAATATTTACAATGAGAAATTTAAAATTATAGTCATCACTGCATGTGTGTGGAAAAGTGTAAGCTACTTCTGAAAGAGATGAATAAACTAGATTTCATTTAACAATATCTTGTATTTTAAAATACCATTTTATGAAAGTACCTATTGACCCGATCATCCAAAACTCCTAACAATCAAAAGATAAGATTTTAATAAAAACACAAGCCACAGTCTGTTCTCCAGGAGGCTAATTTGTGGCTAATATGTACATGAGTTACCAAAGTTGAAATTCAAGAAGCTAGTAATGAACTGCATACAAGTATCCAGCTAATACTTCCTCATTATAAATTGAGACAATAAAGTAACTTTTGCTGCAGGCATCTTAACAAGTTTTTTTTTTGTTGTTTTTTGTTTTTTAAAAAGCACTGGGCATGGTGGTGCACACCTGTAATGGAGCACTTGGGAGGCAGAGGCATGTGGATCTCTGTGAGCTTGAAGACAGCCTAGTCTACATTGTGAGCTCGAGGACAGCCAGGACTACATAGAGAAACCTTGTCTCAAAACCACCAACAACCAAGGGATTCCATATGGAAGAATATCAAAACTGTGCCAAAAATTTCTAGCCATTTATCAGTTTGCTTATTTTACAAATACTTGACTACAGATTATAGGGAAGAAAATGTGTCAAGTATTTGGAAGATTGTAAATTCGGAGTTTGGTTGTCCCCTCCCCACAAAAACTGCTTACAATTCACTGACAACAGGGCTCATCTCCCTTTAAGTCACTTCGTCCCCCACAACACCAGATTTGAGGGGACACCGGAAAGCATTTTTGTGTTCCCTACGTGATAACTACCTGATCTTGCAATGACATTACTGGGTTGTTTTTGGTAGTGTTGATGTGGAGAACATGGTATCTGTTCTTCGCACACAAGTCATAGGCGATGTTGGTAAAGGAGGTGCTCGCAGTCTTGGGAACTCTGTTATAAATGATGACTATATCATCTTCTTCATCGAAAGCTGCATCTTGCCGAGGGCCATCCATTGTATGTCGCTGTTCAATTTCCCGGACTTCATGTCTTGCAATTGCCCTTTCTGTAAGGAAAAGGAGAGCCAAACTAAGTTCTTTACCGTTTTTGTTTTAACACCTTACTATAAGAAAACTTACAAATTAAAAAAAATGCACAGCAAAATTAACCATCACACCAAAGCCTGTATATCCCAATGAATGTCTATATACTTTTCATAGCGATTCTAAATAAACTAAGTTCTTGATAGCATGGCACAATTATGAACACCTAACTTTTGACTACTATAAGGTGAGAGAAAAGCATAGAAGAAAACAGACAATGAAAACAAAGAACCAAGGCATATGGAAAAGAAAAACCGGCAGATCAAGCATTCAAGAGGATAATCTAGTTATGTTACAATATCTTCAGTTCAGAACACATTTTTCCTTCCTATGAACTTAGTAAGAATTGCTGTGGGACAATGGCCTTGTACCCTGTAAAGATTTCACTTGTATTATTTTAATAAAAAATGCTGATTGGCCAGTAGTCAGGCAGAAGTATAGGTGGGGCAATGAGAACAGGAGAATTCTGGGAAGCGGAAAGGCTCAGTTGTCATCCAGCCACAGAGGAAGCAAGGTGAAAATGCCTCATTGATAAAGGTATCAAGCCATGTGGCTAAATAGACAAGAATTATGAACTAATTTAAGATGTAAGAGTTAATAAGAAGCCTGAGCTTCTAGGCCAACCAGTTTATAATTAATGTAAGCCTCTGTGTATTTCTTTGGGACTGAACAGCTGCAGGACCAGGTGGGACAGAAACCTCTGTAGAAAAGAATGGTTGTTAAAAAAAACAAAACTTCAGAATTACTTCTTCATGATTTAAAAAAAATGCAAAACAAAGCCAGGTGGTGGTGGCACACACCTATAATCCCTGGACTGGAGAAGCAGAGGCAGGCGATGTACAGAATGAGTTCCTGGACAGGCTTCAAAGCTACAGAGAAACCCTGTCTACAAAGACCAAAAAAAACGATGCAAAACAAGACCAAAAGAATAAACAGTTAAAAGTGTAGCACAGAATGGTACCCACAGCTCAATGTCACTATGTGTTCTAATGGAATGTCCCCTGCCTCAAGTAACCCTCACACACAACAGACTACATGTGTTGTGGTTGGACTGTGAAATGTCCCCCATAGGCTCACATGTTTGAACAGCCAGTGTGGCACAGTCCTGGAAGGTTTTAGAAGGTTTAGGATGTGGAACCCGGCAGAAAGAAATGAGTGGATCCCTAGAGTTTCTACAAGTAAGTTCTACTTTCTGTCCCCTCTCTGCTTCCTGAGCAAAGATGCCAATGTGAACTGTATCCTGCTATTCTGGCTGCTATGGTGGACTGTGTCCCCTCTCACAGCAAGGCTTTCTGTCATGAACTGTGTCCCCTCACACAGCAAGGCTTTCAGTCACAGACTGTGTCCCCTCACACAGCAAGGCTTTCAGTCACAGACTGTGTCCCCTCACACAGCAAGGCTTTCTGTCACGGACTGTGTCCCTTCACACAGCAAGGCTTTCTATCACAGACTGTGTCCCCTCACACAGCAAGGCTTTCTGTCATGGACTGTGTCCCATTCACACAGCAAAGCTTTCTATCAGACTGTGTCCCCTCACACAGCAAGGCTTTCTGTCATGGACTGTGTTCCCTTCACACACAAGGTTTTCTGTCATGGACTGTTTCCCCTCACACAGCAAGGCTTTCTGTCATGGCGGACACTAAGTTCAGGTATTTGGTCACAACAACAGAAAAAGTTAAAAAAGAATGCAGAAGAAAATACTAAATTTCACAGATAAAAATGTACCTAGAAAATAAATTATTTTATAAAGTCTTTTTGAAATCCACTTAGAATTTAGTTTAATTCTAGTTTATTAAAATTTGCCAATAGCCAGGTGTGATAGCGATATCACTTTATTTTTGGTTCATATCCAGTCACGATGTCCATAAAAATACCCTTTCTACTGCCTTCATAACAACCAGACACACATATAGTACACAGACACACATACAGTACACAGGCATACAAACAGTACAGACACATATACAATATATAGACATACATACAGTACACAGACACAATACAGTATACAAACATATACAGTATACAGACACAGTACATACATACAGTATACAGACACACACAGTACACAGACACACATACAGTACACAGGCATACATACAGTATATAGATACACATACAGTACAGACATACATACAGTACAAACACACATACAGTATACAAACACACATGCTTCAGCTATTGGCCAAGTAGTGTAATTAATAGTTTCTGTGTGGTTATTCTGGGTCTGGGCAGTCAGGAAATGAACAAGCAGTCTCTACCACACTGAGACACCAGAATCAGTTTTCTCTAGCAATAAGCCCTAGATAGATTATCTAATTCCATGCTGTCAACCCTAACACACATATGAGCAACATTAAATGGATTATGGATTCCAAAGGTTGTGTGTGTGTGTAAAATAATAATTAAAGAGGTTATGAATTTGATAGGGAGTGGATGAATGCAGGAGTTGGAGGGGGAGAGAGGAAAAGGCTAAAAATGATGTAAATATAGCACTCATATATGAATTCAAAAATTTTAAATACAAAGTAAAAAATTGGTGAGTAAAAATATGGATAGTACTCCCAAATGGATAATAATGAACTCTCCTCCTTTTCAGTTTTTGAAAATGTACTTCAGCAAGGAAAGCAAAAATTAAAGTATGAAATTTGGCTCACAATTCATGCATAGCAAACACTTAACACAGTGTTATAAACAGAGAAGAAAAAGGCCTAAATGGAGCAGTGGTTTTTACACTTCCTGTGACTTTGCAAAATGACATCGATAAAGGGAAAGATGATGTTTATATAATGAAAGAGGTAACTCTGAAAGAAGCTATACAAAAATACTGTACTCAAAATACTCCAGGATAAAAGGTAATTATAAAAATATTCACAAGAATACAAAAAGAGACACACAACAGTGTCCAAGAGTCCAGAAAACAAAAAAAAAACACAGAACAGAAAACAAAATGTCAAAAGAATTTTTAAAAATACATTTAAAGTGACTACAAATGAAATTAAGTGTCAATATTTGTGAGATATGATAGAACAAGAATACAGGAGAAATCTGGAGCACATACACACACGAGAATAACATTTAATCAATAAAGATGATACACAAATGGAGATGCACATAAAGAGATGCTTGGAACAGTCATGGGGAAAACAGAGCAAGGTACAATGAAGTCCCACTTGGGACTCACTGGGTCAGCTGCTATTAAACGGTGTTCCTGAGGAAGCAGAGAAACCAGACAGAACACTCACTAGATTCCTGGTAAGAGTGCAAGTGCATTACAATAAAAAACATTTTCACATTTCTCAAAATTTTAAGTACAGACTATGACTTGCGATTCCACCCCTAGGTAGATATTCCAAGACAGTAAATAGAGGTAGTGCTTGTAACATACTAGATGTGACCTAGAGAACACACTAGATGTTAGTGGAGCGTTCAGTTTAAAGCAGCTAATTTATGTGAATTTCACTTAAAAATTTATCATCAAAAAAGTACAAACTACAGTTCTTAAAATAGTCATTAAAAAGTTCATTTTAATAATATTAAAAACAAAAACAAAAGGTTTATAAAATGCACTATTCTTTGGTTTTGAGTCAGGGCTGCCTTAGTGGTTCAGGCTGACCCTGAGTTTAAAATCCACCTATTTTCAAGGGCATAACCTCTGTACTGGACCTGTAGTTGGAATTTTCTTTGGACCACTAACCAACTCTCCCATAAAGACACAGAGACTTATTATTAGTTATGAATGCTCAGCCTTAGCTTAGGCCTGTCCTGCTAGCTCTTTTAACTTAATTTGTTTCTGTTTATCTACATTTGGACTTGGGCTTTTTACCTTTTTTACATTCTGTATGTCCTACTTTCCTGGTTCTGCCTTGTCTGTCTGTCTGGTCCCTGGCATCTCCCTGTCGTGTCCTTCTCTCCCCACCCCCATCCTAAATTCCTCTTTCTACTTACTCTCCCTGCCTAGAAGTCCCAACTATAACTCCTCCCTTGCTATTGGCCGTTCAGGTTTTATCAGACCAATCAGGTGCCTTAGGGAGGTAAGGTAAAACAGTAACACATCTTGGCATAATTAAACAAATGAAACACTTCTTTACATAGTTAAACAATATTCAGTAAAATAAACAAATGCAGCACAGCTTTGCATAGCTAAGAAATATTCTGCCACACTGCCTCATAATTTATTCTCCAAGAAGTTCATTATTATCTCCACTCCGGAAACTGATGTCAAGGACGTGACTGCTGGCTGATTACTGATGTAAGAACACAATTCCAGGTCAATCTGAGCCCAGAGTCTGTGTTCCACATTGCACTGGCTGAAATTTAGTATTTTTCTCATTGTACTTAGAAGAGAAGCGGCACAGCTTTAGCCTTAAATCCTGCAGGACACAGTACAGAGGTATACTCTTTAAAACTGTTACTTACAGAAAACGTTTTTTACTTTGGAATTTACGAAGCATTTTGTGGTTATTTTAGTGAAACAGATGGACAGTACTCAACTGTTTTCTAGGAACTAAAAAGCAAAACATGCTGTATTGTCTTTGGAACTTCCTGCTAGTGCATCATTATTTCAAGATTTTTAATGTTAAAAAAAATCAAAGCCAAAGCAAATTAATTCTTAAATTCCTATCATTTTAACAGTCCATTAACTGCACAATATTCTAAGTACCATTCATGAACTTTTATGAAACAAGTCAGTTTTCTCTTGTCAGTGGTAGATCACTACATGGCCAGTAAAGACAGACAGTGTTTGTGGGGAAAAATAGCCTTCATTACCCTTCCTTGATGCTTTATCAGTCAGTAATTACACCACATACATATTTGAGAAAGGTAAAATACTGTGAAAAAATTCAAGTGCTGACTACAATCATTGCTCTTTCCTCATTTCAATGACTTGAATACTGTGAAGCATAATGGAGTCCAGTCCAGTCATTCTGTTTCTTTTTAATAAATTTTTAACAAAGCATTATATCTCAAATTATTTTTCAAATTTTAGAGCTGTATTAAGTGTTCCTATTTCAGTTACCATCTCGTACAGAGCTGAATTAATGTCGCTAAAACCAAATGCTCTAAAATCAAAATCCTTGCAAATCTGAGAAGGGGAAGAAGTGGTATGGACAACACGCTGAGCACGCTGAGCATGAAAGGATGGGGCTGCTGTCAAATGTTGTGATGACAAACGGGGGTAGCAGTTAATAATACACATTATTATAATGAATATGGAATTACATAACAGCAGTAAAGAGAAGCAGCTGAAAAAATACTGCACTTACATTGGGGCCAGGAACAATTCCATGTGTTTAAATGAACACAAATTCATCTAATTTTCAAAGAATCTGTACATGACAATACTGCATAAAGCTGTATTCAAGAAGAACAAGTACATTCCTATTTAAATGCAGTAATTACTTTCTTAAGTCACAAGCAAGGACAGTTCTTAAGACATTTGTATTCAATCGCACAGGGATAGTATGTGACATTTTAAGCCCACACTAAAGACTAAAGTACATCTGAGTGTACATGAACTAGATTATCATGCTGCATACCAAGAGAGGATAAATGCATCGAGAAATAGCCAGTACTGTGAAGCAAAGGATGCCCCGTCTCTGTAGCAGTATCCGAGGTGGACTGCCTCAACAGGAGGAGGTCTTTAAGGTAATGGTAAGCTCTCCAGGAGGTTGGAGTGAGGTGGAATGGGATAAAGCTGTTGGTCCCTGTTGATAATACAGACATTATCCTTGGGTGAGGACCAAAAAAATGAAACAGAAAGGACACTCTGGAGTAAATAAACACTAAATTCCATGAAGTCATGATATTCTCATAACAGAGCAAGCAATGCAAAACAAACAAACCAGAGGTAAAAGTGGGCCCACAACAGCTAAGCAGGAAGGGAGTAGGTGCATAACGGTCTAACACATTTGTGTTTTATGCAGTGATATGAAGACAAGCTTGTCTTGGGACAATGTAGCTCAAGAAGCCACACTTCATGTCCTCCTTTTGTCCCCAATGCCCATGCTTACTTACATCTATGTATGATGGCAAAGATACAAAGTAATTCCACACTAGTTCAGAATTACGTATAAAAAAAGGGTTATTTATTTAGGGGAGACTACCAGATCACTGCCCTAGATTACAGTCCTCTGTGAGAACGGGAACAGAGTCTAACAGTCGGATGCGAGAGCCGGAAGCAAGAGAGGGAGTGCATGCTTTACAGCTGCATCTATAGTATAAGAGACGACGCCCAAGTGGAATGGTGTCTTAAAGGCTATTAGCCAAAGGAGCTCCCACAGCATATGTATCCAAATTTGCCCCTTAATATATATCTGTATGTTGAAGAAAAGATTTGATTTCATGAACTGAGCAGTCACAACATTTCTGTGCAATTTTAAGTAGTAAGAATGCTGTGATTTATAATTGATTTATAATCAATCAAGTCATTTTTGCACCAGGTTTATTAACTAATTATCAATGCTTAAATAATTGTTTCAGATTTTAGAGAAGAGCCCATGCTTGGGAAGTCTGATGAAACTTGTAACAAAAGCTTGAATGGGCCAGCACAGTTGTTAAACATCTAGAGTCCCAGTGCTAGGGAGGCTGAGGGAGGGAGCATCGCTTGAGCTCAGGGAGCCCTTGCTAACATACCAAGAAACTGTCTATGAAAAAGTCTATGCTGTAGTGATAAGGGAGCAGGCCTGCTTTTCGTCCAGCCCAGCTCCCGCACGGCTAGCTTATACCCCGAAATAA
>LOEQ01001695.1:268139-284269 GCA_001685075.1 Bramus lutescens | reverse complement strand
ATAAATACCCCTTTAAATCCCAACTGGTGTGGGATTGTTTATGACTTACGCCTTCAAGGTGTCTCAACTAGCAGGCCACTGGAACTAACTTCTCTTCCCCTCCTTGCCTTTCATCACTACACTCATCACTGGGATAGCAATATTCTAACAGTATAATGAACTACAAATCCAAACAAAAGTAAAAGAAGCTTTATGCAAGCTAGCAAATCAACCATTTTAAATGAAAACATGTAGCAGGAAGTAGTAACTTGTTATCCCCTCCTCTCAGGAGTCAGAGTCAAGAAGATAACTACAAGTTCCAGGCCAGCCAAAGCTGCAAGTGACACCATGTCTTGCAGGGAAAAATTATTTCAAGGTGTGTTACTTTAGTTTATGCTGCATTTGTTTAACTCTGTGAAGCTGTGACTCTTTGCCTGTCTAAAACACCCGATGGTCTAATGAAGAGATGACTGCCAATAGCAAGGCAAGAGAAAGGATAGGCAGTACTGGCAGATGAGAGAATATACAGGAGAAATCTGAAGGAGGAGGAGCAAGGGAGAGCAAGAAGAGGACTCTAGGAGCCAGCCATGGAGTAAGAGTGAAAGTAAGATACACAGAAGAAAAGGAAAAGGCCCAGAGGGAAAAGGTAGATGGGATAAATTAAGATCATAAAAGCTGGCTAGCAACAAGCCAAGTTAAGGTCGTACATTTATAAGTAATAATGAGTCTCTGTATGCTTTATTTGGGAGCTGGGTGGCGGGCTCCCCAAAAAAGCCAAAACAGTAAAAAGAGTAAAAACAACATTTTGGTGTTCCAACATGGAGCTAGACTAAAAAACAGACAACAATGTCTCAAAAAAATAAGAAAATAAATGAACAACTAGATGACATATTAAAGATGCAGAGAAAGATGAATCCCAGCATCTCATGAGATTTCATTTACACTACACAGAATCTTAATTTTTTTTAATGCACCCTTTCTTCTCTCAAATGATCTATTTCTTTAATTATTGTTTTATATATAATATGTGTATATTTTATATATATACATACACACATCTGTTCCTAAATATATAACCAGAGCAGTCAGTATAGTGTTACTTCCGTTTGTTTTCAGGGCTGACCACATGGTTGTGGATAACCAATGAGAGGGTCTTTTCTGAGGAAGATTATTTCTCAGGCTCTCAGCATTCCTATGGTTCTTTGTCCAGGACTGAAGCATTATAAGATTTTTCCTCTTCCACGTCAGTGTGTCTATTTGTGTCTTCCTTGTTCAAGTCATGTTCACGAGTCATATTGGTGAGACTCGTGCATGCAGCTTCTCTGCTATTTCCAGATGTAGTCTCATAGCAAACTTCCTGTCCGTATGGCTCTTTGAATCTTTTTGCCACCCTCTTCCACGACTTTCCCTAGGCCTTAGGCACAGGAAGTAGAGTGCAGATGTGTCAGTTGGGGCAGGGATCACATGGTCACTTGTTCTCTGCATTTTGATTATCTGTAGTATTCTATCTGTTGCAAGAAAAGTTTCTTTGATGAGGGGTGAGCTATAATTATCTGTGGGTATAAGATAAATATTTAGAATGCAATTAGGCATTATCCTGGCTTAGTAAAGTGGTGGTTGTAGGTTCTCCTCAAAGACCCAAGACATGACTCACTAGCCTGGCTGTTTTCAGTACCAGCATGATCTTCTTGTTGTTGGTTGACGAGTGGCCTTAAGTCCAATTGGAGACCCATTGGTTACCACCTAGGTATGTGTGCCCCTACTGTACCCTTCGAATACTGTGTCATGCTGGCCATTGTTAGAGTTCACAGGTGTGGTGGTCTGAATGAAAATGGTCACCATAGGCTCAGATATTTGTATGCTTAGTCACCAGCTGGTAACTGTTTGAGAGAGATGAGAAGCATTAGGAAGTATAGCCTTGCTGGAGGAAATGTGTTACTGGGGTTGGGCTTTCAAGTTTCAAAAGCCCATACCAGGCCCAGTGGTGCTCTGCCTGCTGCCTGCAGATCAGGATGTAGCTCTTGGCTATTTCTCCAGCACCAGGCCTGCCTATGTTCCACCATGCTGCCCACCATGACGATAATGAACTAACCCTCTGAAACTGTAAGCAGGGCCCCCAACTAAATGCTTTCTTTTGTAAGTGTTGCTTTGGTCATGGTGTCTCACCACAGCATTAGAACACTAAGACAACAGGCATCAAGGATGGGTAGGAGGATTGGTTGCTTCCCTCCTTTGGAAGCGTGCATGGCACATTCTAGAACCATCAAAGTTAGTCCTCAGGGAAGAAGTTACACAGAATCATAGAAAACAGTTACTATGTGGCAGTCTTTGTACTCCAAAGAAAGCTTGCTGCCTACAAAGAGGCCCCATTACTTTGTGCCTGTGAGCATTTGTTGTAGAATACTATTTTAAGGTGTTACTTTTGTTTATGCTGCACTTGTTTGGGAACCCACAAATTTGACTCCTTGACTTAAGGTCAGAGAGTTCAAACCTATTCTAGATCCTCAAGGACAGACAACAGGATGTCTGATCTAAGGTGTGGTTAGTGGATGCTTTGAGAATTAAGGAAGTAATTACACTTGTTTGTTCCTTTTGCCCTCTGTGGTGATATTCCATTTGTATTTTAACAGATAAAGCTTGCCTAAAGATCAGAGAGTAAAACAGATAGCTACAGTCCTCCCTTTTTGCTTAGGGTATATAAGGGCTATGAAAATACATTTGGGCGGATACAGTATTCACCGGATGCCCTCCCAACTCCATCTTCTGTCTCTTGTCTATTCCTTTCCTCAATCCTCACTCCCACTCAGGCATGTTCCAACAGATCCACTGGTTTCCGACACATTTGTTTAACTCTGTGAAGCTGTGATCTTTGCCTATCTAAAACACCCGATGATTTAATAAAGAGCTGAATGGCCAATAGTGAGGCAGGAAAAAGGCTAGGTAGGGATGCAGGTGGAGAGTATAAAGAGAAGGAGAAATCTGAAGAAGGAGCAAGGAGAGGAGGACCTCAGGGGCCAGCCACCTATCCTTACCCAGTTAAACAGCCAGACGTGGAGTAAGAAGGAAAGAAAAGGAATACAGAATAGATAAAAGCCCCAAGGTCAAAGATAATTGGGATAATTTAAATTAAGAAAAGGCAAGAAACAAGCCAAGCTAAGGCTGGGCACTCCGTGTACATTTTTTGGGGGGAGCTGGGTGGAGGGCCCCCCAAAAGTCCAAAGGAATAAAACATCACACAAGCATTCAACAGGATTCTTGAACTTCATCTGCTGTTTTAATTCCCTGATTCTTGAACTTCATCTGCTGTTTTAATTCCCTTGAAAAGCAGTTACAAACAAAATGGCATGAGCCTGAGATATGCCGCAAACGAGTAAAGGTACGGGTGAAACATGACCGAGCATGAGCTGATGGCTGCCACGGCTTGTGAGAAATATGCAGAGATCCATTTTATAATTCTATTTATGTCCTGAACATATCTGCAATGATTCTTAAAGATGTAATGAACTCAGTTCCTAGTATTTATTAGAACATTAAAAATGGCATTTATCATTATTAGTTTTCATTCGAGAGGCCCATCATGATTACAAAACAGGATTATAACAAACAAAATAGATTAGAAAGACTGGGAATGAGTCAGATGAAAGGAAGAAAACTATTTTTTACAAAGGACAGTAATCACAGATGGCCAAACGGAACCAGCATTCATCCAGAATATCCATGGGCACCGACTTTTAATTATATGGGCTTTTCACATAACAATAACAGATTCGTCAAAAGCAGTTAAAGGAGAGCATTATGCAATCCTGTCACTAGGACATAGATACCCAAGAATTTCAAGTTTGAGGCAACCCTGGACTATCCTATCCAGCAAGTATGAGGTCAGCCTAGACTACACAGACACAGCAAGACTGTTGTACAATAACAAAACCAGACAGCAATGAGGAGGATGAAAACAATATAAATTACTAAAAATAAAAACTTAAAGTAGGTGAACAGTAAGGAGAACCATGCCTTCCAAATCACAGACTTAGCTTAATCATTATAAGTCCACTCTGCTCTAACTTCAACAGACTAAGGCCCACACTTAATTAATTTCGCTTCTCATGATAAACTTAAGGCAGCAAAAATGAAGTCCTATTTTAAACTTGATTTATTACATTTTGAAAATCTGACGTCCAGAAAAGTGTATCTCTCAAAGCAATGAGAATGTCTGTTTTCTCTAACGCAAAAACTGTGTTGGTAATTTTAAAAATCATAGTATGAGAGCTAAAGGATAGACATACATTTTAATTGTAAGTTTTTATGTGAGAAAAAATTATCTTTAAAAACAGAAGTTGGCTAGAGACATGGTTCAGTGGTTAAGAGGACTGGCTGCTCTTCCAGAGGACCCAGGTTGAATTCTGCACTCACGTGGCAGCTCCCAACTGTCTGTAACTCCAGTTCCACGGGGCCAGGCACCCTCTTCTGCCATAGGTACAAGGCAGGCATGTAGTACACAGACAAAACATTCATACACAGAAATAAATCTAAATTTTAAAAAAACTAAAATATTAAAAATATAAGTATCTGTATTTCCCACTAATTTTAATCAACCAATTATATGACAGAGACCCTGAATTCAATCACCTGCACAAACTATAACAATAATCAACTGTTCTTTTTTAATCTCCCAAAGGAATGCTGCTGAGCCTGTGTCCACTAGCCCACCCCACCAGTCCCATGCACTGCCTCACAGCATGACAGTCTACCTTCCAGTCATCATGTGAACCTGGACACCACATACTAAGCAGGGCATCACTCTCTTCTGTTTTAAATTACATGTTTATTTATTTTGTATGCATACACATCCTGAGACACCCATATAGAGAAACGTCAGGGGACAACTTTGAGGACCTGTTTATCTCCTCTACAGGATCCAGAGCAACCTGAGTTATTAAGCTTGGTGCTGGTGGCAGGTGCCTTCCCCCGCCCACCTCCCCACAAAGGCAAAAGCATCTATGCAGACATGAGCATGAGATGCTTCTGCTGGTAACAGAGGAAAGGACACACACTTCTGTCCCCAGCCTTCAGTTTCAGGCCAATGAAATTAGATGTGACCAGAGTTCTTTGTGATAATGGGAACTGCTTTTATTTGACACACGTAAACTTTCTCTCCCAAGAAAATCTGCCAAAAATTACACTGTCATATGCCAAAATAGGACCGCCAATCCTACTGCTACAGAAAGAGCAGACAGCAATGCTATGCCAATACAAAGTTAAGGGTATTCACGTTGACTTTAACAACTGACCACCCCACTTCCATTACTGATTCCCACACACGCAGCAAACTGATGGATTTCTATTAAAGTCAGGCAAGTTTTTACTGTTGACAGCACACTCTGAAGAACAGATGCTGCCATCAAGTTGAGTGTTCAGCTATTCTACTTTGAAATTAAGTGAAGCACTTGTTTAAAAATGTTTTCTCATTAGAACATACAATGATCATTTTAAATTCTATCTGCTATAATAGGATATTTCTATGACACTGCAATCTGGACTATGCCATAAACACCATTGTACTAAAACAGATGGAAATCATAAAGTGATATTTAGCTACAGATTTTCTGTCACACAGTTTTGCAAACTGAAGAAGAGAGAAAAAAAATCACCATTTGCAACCAACTAGAAACACAATACCATCTAGTAAGCTAAAGTGATGGCAATGCGATACAGAATACAAATGTCTTCATTTTAATGTACTGTGCATTTCAGCAGGAAAATAAAATATTAAAATGCAACTTCACAAGGTTAGCCATGACGTGACAAAGTAGGGCCGAGGGAACAGGTGATGGGCAAGGCATCTTCAACAGGCCCAGTTGTTACTGCACGGGTAGCAGCCAGGGCCTCATGTATATCAGGCACTCAGATAATGCACGGACACTCACAACATGTTCTATAAAATACCAGCAGAGGTCTTTTTGACGGTTAAGATCACATTATTCATGTACACACATAAAATCACAGGCTCATACTCAGCTAACTATAGTCTGTGATATGCCCTGACTTAAGTGCTCAAGAATACCAAACATTTGTAGTTTGGATTCTGGTACCAGCATCCATGACCTCACACATGCTAAGCACATAATCCATCACCCCCCACCTGTTAGGAGAAAAAAAAACAATTGGTAATTTACATGCTTAACTCCATATATTTTGTGAACCCATAACATATCAATTTAAACACGTAAAGATAAAGAATTATAAGATGGGAAGATCACTGGATTAATGAAAAGAGTAGCTACTAAAAAGAACTCTAAAGAACAATAAAGAAACAGTGAGGAACACGCAGACACACGCCCTAGGTCCACAACAGCCAGCAAGAAAGAGGTCCTCTGCGGCTCAGGTCCAGACTCTGTGGGAAAGGTCACAGCTACATGGAGTGCATATGTTTACTCCACGGTCCCTCACTGAGATCTGGACGTTCCAGGAGAGGTGTAACATCCTATCCAGCAGGGAGCTCTTACCATGTACTTTCTCCTAAGTAACACCAATGAAGCTCATCAAGCTGGACTTCGGTGGGATCCTTTAGTCTGTCAGTGCTTCTCTATCTAGGTGTGAATACAAGTGTACATCCATGTATGTATACTCACACCTCCCCAGGAATCGTATCGTATAACATACGATTTTCTGTATGACACCAGAATTGCTGAGGTCCTGTGCTAGCAAAATTTCCCAGAAACTTGTTCTGTATGGTATAATGAAAGCTGTTCAAGGAACCACCCAGAAGCAGCTAGCTGCTGGTCGTGATGCACTGTGGGAGCCAGACACCTTGGTTAAAAGTGCTACATGTAGTCAAGGTAGTCTACGACGAAACAGTCCGCTCTTTAGACAGGAGAACACTGGGTGCAGAGTGCAGCTGACGACGGGGCACCACAGGCAGCAGGGAAAGGGAGATGTACTCGAACCAGGAGGGAGAGGGTCTTCCTTCCTCCTTCACTGACACTATTCTGGCATCCTTAATTGATAAGAACCCACTAAAGAAACAACATTTAAAGGGTCCATTTCTGTTTTTCTAAAGCAGGCAAGGAAAGATGAGTTAAGAAGGTGACAGATAATGAACTGATGAGTGGCAAACTCGGTTAAGATTGTGAAAAAACTAACCATTTCCTGTTGAGAAATTGAAAATAAAGACTTCAGTCAGTATAGGGAAAACCCTAGCCAACATTATTTCCTGGACCTTTGTTTGCCTAACTTTCTAATGAAGGAAATCATATTTAAGGCAACTTTGTTGACCGTAAATATCCCAAAAGGTTCCAACTGCAGTCTGTTTAACCCTCTGACACTAATTCTAAGCCAGGCAAAGAACACTGTCATCACAAAAGGGAGAAGCCACTCTCCTTGTGGTGGGTTCCCAACCGTCAAGGTGGAACTGCCAGAGAGGATGACATAGTTAAGATCTGTCCTGCATGTGAGCAGAGCCACCTGTGGGCACGGGTCCTGAAATGGAGAAAGAGAGGAAGGAGCTCAGCTAGAGCTCTGCTCCTGCCCCACCCACTAGGAGCATTGACCATTATCTGCAAGCCACTCCACAACCATGCCTTCCCTGCTGTGCCATCCTTGAACAGGGAGCCAAAAAGAATCCCTTTCCCTTGAGCTCTTCTTGTTAGCTATTTATTCCTAACAATGAGAAGTGTTAATGCACTCTCACATCCAGTCACTACACCGATTCTTAACACCTTCAACATGTCTGTACTTCTTGAAACAGGAGAGCTATGAGCATCTCTGCTCCCACGCCTGCTGAGCACAACAGTTCTTTTGTGTAAGTATAACGGAAAACTATAGGACAATAAATATAAACAGAGGCAGAGGGCTTCCACATTTCATACAAATTTTGGTTTTGGTGCCTTATGCTCATCGTTATAGCTTTGGCCTAGAGAGCAAACTTCCTCCCATGCTTCATCTCCATGATAACTTCTTAAATTTCAGGCTCCAAAGACATCTTAACTACAATAAATTATACAAAATGACCAAATTCCTAGGAAAATGTTCTATAAATAGATTCCCCTCAAATAAAGAGAAATTTGTAAGAAAAGAATAACCATTTGAGAAATTAAACTGATATTCAAAATCTCTACCAGCCACAGTAGCTAATTCTTCTCCAAAAGGGCGATCCAGACAATTTAACACATGACATTCACCACATCTATCTTTAAAGAGTCAAACCATATAAGAAGAAAATTAAAAGGGTATTTCATGAGGAATAAAACCATATTCCAACATCAATAACTGGACTCAAGAAGTACAATGAAAGACTTGTAAATGCAGATATATCTCAATGAATACAGGTATATAAATACTTAGTAAAATATTAGCAAATGAAATTCAGTGTTAATATTAAGCCAAAATGAAGAAAAGTTTACTCTAGGAGTGTTGTATAGCCTAAGGATGATTTACTCACTGGAAAGCCTCTAGTATAATTTACTACATTAACAGGTTAAGATAAACCCACAAAAAACAGTTTAATGAATACCAAAAATTTAGTTTGTATGAAACCAAGCTTAGTAATGTCATTTTCAGTTTTGTTCCTCATCCAGGCTTGAGAAATCAGATATATAATGTAACTTATTCTCAAGGCCTCTTGATGACAGCTCCAGCATGCCTTTGTCCCTAGAGGAGAAATCCCCCCACCTTGTCATTTATCCACGCCTATACCACTAGAGTCTACTGCCGAGTCTCTGCCTCCAGCTCCTTTACTTTCAGATACAGAGCTTTTCCACGTACTCTCTCTTTCCAAAGAGCTTATTTCTAAAACACACCTGCAACAGATATAGTAACAAAGTGTGCTGGGAAAAAGAAGGTAAAAGTCTGTCTTAAAAGTCAACATATTTGCTATTAAACACGAAGCTTGTGAGTGCCCAAGGCAAAAGAAAAAAATCAATTTTCATAGACACCTAGGTATCTTCATAATCAAAATTGTGAAAATACATCATTAATGTCAACAAAGTTTTTCCCAATGAAAGCTCAGAACTTTCTCAAATGTACAATTATGAGCAATGTCTTCAACAGGTTTACAGTAAATATAGGGCATCCAATGACTGTAACTCCAAATAAGACAGATGCATTGCTGATTTCCTTCTAATGTCCTTCTAGAAAACATCCCATGAGAAACAAAGCACAGAAATAATAAAGGCATATCATATAGATGTCCGAACAGTCATTTCACAAAACAAACATAACAGTGGCAGAAAAGTCTGCACTTAGATTCCAATGAAAACTAAAAGGTGAAATACTGATAGGAAAACAACCCAAAATTCAGGGGGGGGGGAATTCTACCACTTAGAAGCATTGTTGGTGGCTTCTAACCTCAGAGCAATACAAGACAATACTGTGGTGGGAGGCATTAATTAGTTATGACTGAATGACTGCACACACTCAAGAAATACTCAGGTAATCATGTTATTATGCAGATTTAAAAGTGACTGAGTCAGATTCAGGCCAACCCCCATCAGCCACTAAGATAAATTCCTTCTAGGTATGCTTTCCTCTCGAAAAACCACACACAGAGAAGGAACTTAGAGCATCAATTTCTCAAAGCACACATCTTAGACCTAAATCTGTCATTTTGACAAACTACCTTGGTTTTGGACAACAGTCCTATTAGACAGAGAGAATTCTTGTCTACTTGGAGAGGGTGCTCAGTATGCTATTAAGATTTAAACTATGCTGATCCTGTTAGATAAGACAGATGGCTGTCTCATGAGGGGGCAATATGCAAGACCTTAATTCTATTATTGATGAGTAAATTGAAGGATGAAAAGAAGAGGTAATACGTTTATGCAATCAAGTCTTTCAAGTAGTATTAAGAACATTGGGGCCAAATTTTTGACAAAAAGTCAATGATGGCTGAATAAAAAGGTAATGAAATCTGCTTTCTTATGAAGGAAAGTCTGAATCTCCAGTGTGTGTTCAGAATGATACTGTTTATTAACAGGACTGTTTTTCTGTAACAAAAGTAAGGAAAGCGGAACAAGTTTTAAGTGTAGTGGCTTGAATGAGAAATGTCCCCCGAGGGTTCATCCATTGAACAACAGGTCCCCAGCTGGTGGTGCTATGTGAGGAGGTTATAGAATCTTTGAAAGGTAAAGGAAGTATGTCACTGAGGGAGGGCTTGGGGGTTCAGAGCCTGACCTGGCTTCCTGTTTGCTCTTCAGTTTTCTGTGTGTCCTGTAAATGGATAAAAATGTAATCAGCTAGCTTCTTGCTACCATGTCGTGCCTTACCATGCCTTTCCCAACATGATGGACTCTTGTCCTCTGGAATCGTAAGCTAAAATAAACTCTTTCTTCCTTAAGTTGCTTTTAGTCTTGGTATTTTAATACAGCAACAGAAAAGTAACTAACAGAAGAAATGTCACTATTTCTACATCTTAAACATGGCTTTGAACATAGTAACTGATATTTTAGTTTTACTTGGCTACTGCCAGGACTAACCTAAACTTTTTCTCCAAAACCTGAACATCCTTAAAAGGTAGGCATTATTTTCATCCCTACTTGATGTGAGATTGTCCTTCTGCATATGTTGCTTTTATTTATTTATTTTTTTAATGAATAAAGCTCCTTTGGCCTATGGCAGGGCATAATATAACCAGGCTGGAAGTGATACATAGAGAGAGTAGGCAGAGTTAGGGAGATGTCATGTAGCTGCCAAAGGAGAAAGATGCCAGAAAAGAACCTTACCTGGTAAGCCACAGCCTCATGGCAATACATAGATTAATAGAAATGGGTCAATTTAAAATGTAAGAGTTAGTTAACAAGAAGTCTGAGCTAATAGGTCAAACAGTGTTGTAATTAATATAGTTTCTGTGTGATTATTTGGGTCTGAGCAGCAGGGAAATGAAAGAGCAGTCTCTGTTTACACGCACTTCATCAATATAGAAGTGTACCAAGGACTTTGTTCAATATGGCACAGCTGGCAGTGGCAAAGCAGAGAAATATGATGTGCTCTTTGCCATTATCCTGTATCACGGTTTTCAATGGCAGTTTTCTAGGAAACGTGATAGATTTATATAATGAAACTTAAACAGTAAAACAGATTTTAAATTATACATGACTAGCAAACGTTTCGATACATTTCTGTATAACCTGGGACTCTTCCTGCATGTGGTCTTATCAGGTGTCTGGGATGTGATAACGTGGGAGATGAGAACAGCTAGGTGTTTTGTAGGGGCAGCATATGGTAAAAGAAAAGCTTTTGCTGCTAGCGACATATAATTCAATTAATCTGGGATCAAATACTAATTCAGCGTTTATTTCGTTTTCTGCTTTCTTTTATTTTGAAGGCTAACAAAAGTAAGGGCCAACAGTTGAAATGTGATATTTTTCTAAAACATCTACGTTGGATGTCTTAAGATCTCTGCTGTCACTGCTGCTTTGACTGCCTCTGTTCTGCTGTCTCTAAGAATTCCCCGTAGCTCTACCCTGCAGCTATAAGGCGCCTTACAAACTTCTCCTAATTCCTACTTTCATTTTGTTAGCAGTTCTTGGCTTACTCCCTAGTCTATTTTTTACATATATAAGGTTGCTGTCACAGTGACACTTTTTTTCATCCTTGATTTGAATTTTGCAACTGGTCCACTGAGAAGCAGTAAATGTTAGTCATTCTCCATAAGAGGACTAAGATTATTCCTTTAAACACATATGGAGAGAAACAGCTGTGTTTTTTTCTTTATCCTATTTAAAAATAAACCAAATCATATCCCCTACCACACCCCCACCAATGCCACAAGACAAACTCTAAACTTCTTAGCTTAGCAGATGACTCTCTGTTGTTTGAGACAGGGTTTCTCTGTGTAGCCCTGGTCCTTCCCATTACAGAAACAAAAGTTTGGACATCAACATTTGCAGCAAAATAACTTTTTTAGAATTCCCAAGTCAAAATAAGATGCTAGAGTATCCCAGGTGAGCAAAAAAACAAGGATTTCTGTGATGAAATAATTTCACTTTACACCACTATAGAACACAGTATGGATATTATTTGAAAAAATGGCACATACAATTCCCATATGACCTATCAATACCATATCTGGGCACTCAAAGCAAAGGAAACCACAGTCTCAAAAGGTATCTGTACTTTCAAGTCCACTGCAGCATCACTCACAGCAGCCAAGATATGGAGCCTCTCAAATGCCACCAACCAGCAATGGATAAGAAAAATGTGCTATACCCATACAGTGTCCTACTAAGATGCTTGTCATTTGAGATGACAGAGATGGATTTGGAGGACATTACACTAAATAAGACACACAGAGAAAGACACGTGCAGCATAATGTCAATTATATGTAGAATTTAATTTAGTCATTTCAGCACTTAAACACAGGGTATAGAATTGTGGGTGGCAGGAGCAGGAAATGGGGAGTTGATAGAATCAAGGAGGACAAGGTTTCAGTCATACAGGGTGGGACATTTCTAGATCTCATGCTTAAAGAGAGATAAACACACAAAATTAGTGTTGATCGTGTATTGGGGAAATACCTATGTGTTAAGCGGGGAAAGGGCAAAGAGCCTGTGAGAGCTGTCAGTACAGGGCACTAGGACTTACATTCTTAGATGAGATGGTGCATACAGATGTGCAATATGAACTATAAAGCCAAAAGTTACTTATCAAGAGTTACAATTAGGCCTGGCAAACTGGTGCAATAGGAAAAGGCACGTGGTGACTTGGGTTTGACCCCACAACCTTAAGTGGAAGGAGAGAACTGAGTGCTGAAAAGTCGTCCTCTGAACTCCACATGCATGCCATGGTACACGTATGCACACGTGCATACATACACACACGATAGTAAGTTTTCAAAAGGATTATAATTCTATGATAGACTTTGATAATACTGATGCACCATTAATTTCTAATGTAAACTTTAAACTATTATTTTGACTCCAATAATTTCAACCATCCTGGTATCACACATCAAATATTCATATAGCTTTCTGTTTTATGGACAGTAAGGTGAAGCTTACCTGTCCAGCACTATGTTCTAGTTGAACTGAAATTTTATTTATCTAATATTTAATTACTTTTATATAGGCTATAGATACATATTCTAAACCAAACTTCCCACAAAAATAGTTAAAATATTGGATACATAAGAAGAGGCTCAAACAAGCAAAGTTTATCATGGTGTCATTCTTAAGACCATCTCATATAGTTCTGTAATTTCAGATACTAGAACTGAAAATCTCTAAAATCATTGGACTGCAAATATTTAGGATTGACATATAATTCTAGGTAGCACAGTTAAAAATAAACTTTTCAATACTTAATGCAAACTGCCATTTAGACATTTCTGGACACCGTTTTTGTCATCTGCCATGACTGTTTAGTGTAGTACACATTCTCTGTTTCTTCCCTTTATCTTTGTCTCACTGGAGTATAGATTTGTGATCTAGACTCCTTTCTCCTACAAGTTCTTCTTTGTATACTAAAGTCACATCAACTACAGTAAACTGTTGTGGGATAATCTTTTTGTACACTGTGAAGATTTTGTCACTCAGATTGGTTTAAGAAAAAGCTGAACGGCCAATAGGTAGGCAGGATTTGGGGGACAGAGAGGACCCTGGGAAGAAGAGCTAGGAAGAAGGACAACTGAGATGCAGAGAGTTGCCAGCCAGACACATAGGAAGTAGCATGGATATTACAAAGGAAAGGAAACCAAGCCATGTAAAAGAACATAAATGAAAAGAAATTGGTTAAGTTATAAGAGCTAGTTAGCAACAAGCCTCAACCAAGCTTTCATAATTAATAATAAATCTCCATGTCATGTTTGGGAGCTGGCAAGAAGGAGAGAAAAATCCACCTACAGTAAACTGAACAAATTAATTTTCACAGATATTTTGTATTAACTGGATGCTGTTCTGCAGTGATGCAAAACAAGCTGGAATGGAGGGCTGTAGATCAGGAAGAAGACTGAAGGCATCAGGCAAACCAACCCTGTGTCCATGACCCTGGAATGGAACCCGGCAAAATGTGTCTGTATCATTTTAACTGAAACAAGAACAAAAATCCCCAACAATCTCATACTTTAAAATGTGGTTTATTAAGGCTACCTCTGATGCGCCTGACTTGGTTGTCTATGTACTCCAATTGTTTTCAGACCTTTCACCTCTCTAAGCTGAGGAAACTGCCTGAAAGGCGAGACGCATGAGCAGGATTTTGTCTCACAGAAAGATGGGCAAGCAACAAGCGAGGGACCCTCACCCATTCCTGTTGAGTTCCTAGTCTCTCTCTTGTTGCAGTGACTCCTGGCAACTTGAGCACAACAGTCTCCTTCATCTGTGTAGACAAGAGAAGTACTTTTCCCTTTTACACTAGGGAGACAAAAGTACTAGAAACTTGTATGTGGTATTATTGTCTCAGACCTAAGCTGCCAAGATCTTAATGAGGTACTTTTGAGCAGCTCATGTAGAGGCGTAGGGCTATAAATAATGTCATCAAATTCTAAAAGCTTATATCTGAAGTGGAACCTAGATTAATAATGTATAAGACCACCACAAACCTCCACTGTCACACTTATCGAGGGTATTTACTATCTGACACGCTCAGGATACACAGTTCTTCCCAGGCAGGAACAGTCTGTGAACCAGAACATCACAAACAGTGAGGAGTCTGCTCAATGAATGGGCAGTTCTCTATAAAGCACTTTGGAAAGAGTCTACCTTCCAAAAACCACGAATTTCTTTAAACCAAACAAATGCAGACCACACAAAATTTTTTTTAAAAAATCTGCAAATAAAAAATAAACTCAAGATATACAAACTAGATAAGAGAACAATAGCCCCCCCCCNNNAAAAAAAAGAATGCTGACAACTCTTCTAGTGCTGGAGTAAAACCCACAATCCACAAGCAAAGCAGACCCCTAACACACTGAGATACAGTGTAAGTGCACTTCTACAAAGATGTATCTATAGTTATCCCAATAATTTCCAAGGAATAATGGTTTCGGATTCTAAGATGCTAAATCTGTGTGGCAGATCTGTGCACCCACTGGAATTAGAGAATCATCTTTTAACAAATATAAGAACAAATGCCTCATTAACATTACAAAAATACTCCCATGCCTATAGGGAAGAGGGAGGGGATAAGGTCACTATATGCAAACTCAGCTCACGCTCAACATTCCTACAACAGTCTGTACTGACCACAGAATACAGCTTTTGAAGAGCAATACAAAACAAAACACTCAGAAAAAACCAAGGTGTATACTGTATATTACTTCATCAAAATGAAAACATTTAGGTCTGCTTTTATTTTTATGTTTTTACTGCATGTAAAGTAAAGAAGACATCTTACTGCAAAAGCATTGAAGCTCAGTGTGGTGGTCCATGCCTGTAATCGCAGCACTTGAGAAGCAAAGGGCACAGTTCAGGGCCAGGCTAGTTTAAGTGAGAAAATGTCTAGGGCAGGGGAGATATAGCAATGCTTCAAAGAATTTCAATTCAAATTCACAGCCAAATGAGCACAGAGTATGCTACCTAGTTTTCTGCCAATCTGATACAAACTAGAGTCACTGTGAAAGAGAACACTCCTGGTTTACGTTCCTGCCCCAACTTCCCTCAGTGATGGACTGTTACCGAAACTCCTAAGCTGAAATAAACCCTTTCTCCCACACTGTTTTCTGTCATAGTGTTTTATCATAGCAATAGAAACCCCCAGACACAGAGGGCCTAGTTTTAGTCTACTTACGACATGTTGATCATGAAATATAAACAATGTGTCATTCAAATTTTCCATTTTGGTTCCTTAATCATATGCTGTCACTCTATAAAAAACAAGAAATAAATTTTCTATATTTCTGCCAGCCTACTTTTGCATCAATTACAACAGGATACTGATGTAAGATTCCCCTCTGTATGCTGTGAATACCATTGGTTAATAAAGAAACTGTCTTAGGCCTGCATAGGGAATAGAGGTAGGCAGGGAAAACTAAACTGAATGCTGGAAGAAAAAAGGAGGAGTTAGTGAGAAGCCATGGAGCTGCCGCCGGAGACAGACATGCTGAAACTTTGCTGGCAGGCCACGACCTTGTGGTGATGCACAGATTAATGGAGACAGATTAAATTAAGACTAAGAGTTAGCCAATAAGAAGTTAGAGCTAATGGGTCAAGCAGTGATTTAAATA
>LOEQ01001695.1:236124-252727 GCA_001685075.1 Bramus lutescens | reverse complement strand
TGAGAAGCTGTGGATTCATTCTGGGTTAAGAAAAATCAGGTTTGATCAAGGAAGGCCCCCTGAGAAACAGCCCAGATGTGTGAGTTCTACATCCAGAACAGATTCAAGACTTCTGGCTGAGATGATCAAGCCTTACAGAATACTCCAGTCCAGACTTGATCATAATTCTAAATTTTCTTTAGGTCCCCATAAGATTATCATCACCCCCAATCAGCAAGAAGTAGCCTAGAAAACTACACCCACATTACCCAAAAATGGATTATGGATGTTTGCCTTTGTTTAGAATGTTGGTTACAAGTTGTTATAGATAATGGTCAGTAGATTCGATTCAGAGTTCTTGTTTAAAAAGGGGGGTGGGTGGAAGTACTGTGGGACAATAGTCTGTACCCTGTCACTTGTATTTTAAATAAACACTGACTGGACAATAGCCAGGCAGGAAGTAGTGACAGGGCAACGAGAATTCCAGGAAGAGGGAAGTTCCGATCTGCAGTCATCATCCAGACAGAGTGGAAGTCAGACACAGAGCAAGTAAGATGTGACTGCCTCGCAAGATGTGACCAAGCGACATGGTTAACATAGACAAAAATTATGGGTCAATATAAGTTATAAGAATTAATAAATAGCCTGAGCTACTAGGCCAGTTTATAATTAATGTAGACCTCTGTGTGTGTTTTTTTTGGGGGGACTTAATGACTGCAGGAACCGGGCGGTACAGGAAGCCACAGTCAACAAGCCCTCCCCAAAGGTCGAACTGAGGCACCTTAATCTTGGGGGTAGCCAACAGCTATCTAACTGGACTTAAGACAAGCTCAATGGGAGGGAATTCATGTCTAGTACTATAAACCAAGTCAGCTCCCCAATACCAGGAAAGCCATGGACCCTACAGAAGATTCCACTACTGTATGTTCCTAAATGGGTACGATTTCTAACTGCATTCCAGCAGAAAGAGTGCAGCTCTTGTCCTCATCACTGCAGCTTTCCCCAACAGGAGATGGAAACTGTTACAGGAATCCACAACTGGCCAAAATGCTGAGAACAAGTGACCACAAGGTGCCCAGCTCCAGTTAATACATCTACAATAACTTAAGGCTCAGAGAACACTGTGGAAATGGGGTAGAAAGACTGTAACAATCAGAGAAACAAGATGTCGGCTGTGAGGCAGTGTGTCCAACTTTGACAGGGAAGTTACACCCATGAAGTCTCAAAACTATGGTTGCTTTCAGGAAGACCCTGCATAATGACACCAGTTGACATGCCAATGAAGAAAAAAATCTCACACGGTCCAACCTCAAGAGGGGGGAGATCAAGAGAGACAGATAGATGACACTAAGAGACAGAAACAGAGAGGGGGAGAAAAATGGGAAGAAAGAAGGGTAGAAAGGAGGGAGATGGAGGGGACATGACCAGTCTTGTTCAGGGATGAGCCTCTATAAGTTATACAACCCAAGCAGTCAGCATTAAACACATACAACACTAAATGGATTCTGCAGGTTTTACACACAGGCATGTGCACAGACACACGCACACATGCAACAATAATTAAAGAAAAGGAAGCACAAGAGTAGAGGGAAACTGGAAATGATGCCAATACAGCACACGAAGAAAAAATGGTGAAAACTCTTTGCAGTCTCCTTCAGGTTTCTCTTGTGTAAAGGTCGGCTATCTTTCCAGTTTGCTTTTAAAGCACAAAGAATATTTTATTCAGTATGTTTCATTAGTTTCTGAGAAAAAGCTAATGTAATTCAGCTTAGCATTTCAAGAAAATGACACAGCAGTGTCTTCTCATCATCTTGATGGCCACCTTTTCAGACCTTCCCTGTGTGCAGAATCTGAAGCAGCTCCCATTCAGGCTGCATCACCCCTGCGACTCCCTCACAGCACTGCTTGTCCAGGAGCTCAACCTGGGTTCTTGTTTACTACTCCTGAATACATTGTTCCGCTCCAATGGAGCGGGGAGCATGCCTGCATTCATGTCTATGATTTTTCCCCTAGAATTTACCCAGCATGGTTATTCACATGCTTAATTATTCCACTAGATATTTAAAAACATACTAGATCGTAAGATTATAAATCTGACATTGCCATAAGCACTAGATCCCCAAAGCCTTTCATCTAATTTTCTCTCCTTAGACAAACGTATAGTTTCTAGCACCTTAATCCCAAGTAGTTAAATCTAATTCCTGTCTTTGAGTCTTCATGCTGTCCACATAATAAAAACATTAAAATGCCAGTCTTTCTGCATGGCATCCAGGAAAGCGGTGATAGGGCTGGAGGGGAGTCCTCCAAGTTCAACAATTCCGTAGCTTTGGTCTCCGCAATGCGGGGGGTGAGGACAGTGTAGGAGGCATCCCAGTGCCCCGCTGCATTCTTGCCTGAGCCCCCTTGAGACTACTGCATACCACACGTCACTATCCAGACTCAGCCCAAACCTCTGGGTTTAAAAAGCTTCTGTGCCCTTTGACCTTTTCAATGTCCTACAACTTCATCCTTTTAGCTCCTACGGACCCTCACGGGTCCAGGCTCTAACATGACAAATGGTATTCCCTTTAATTGTTTCTTTGCTGAAGCCATGATAAAGTATCCAGGAGGGTACCTGCACCCGGGCGATAGGGAAAGCCTCTCTTGTGTCACAAACCTAGCAGAAGTAAAGGGGTTACTTGTCAATCTGTCCTCTATTGTAGCCTGTATACCCCACAGAGGGAACTCGGTATCAAGGTGCTGACCGAGATTTCTGTCCCGCCTGGCCCCACAGTCATTCAGTCCCAAAGAAACACACAGAGGTCTACATTAATCATAAACTGATTGACCTACTAGCTCAGGCTTCTTATTAACACTTTCTTACATCTTATATTTGCCCATTATTCTTGTCTGTGTTAGCCATGTGGCTTGGTACCTTTCATCAGCAAGGCATTCTCATCTTGCTTCCTCTCTGCCTGGGTGACAACTGCAGACTGCATCTTTCCTCTTCCCAGAATTCTCCTGTTCTCATAGCTCTGCCTATACTTCCTGCCTGGCTGACGTGGGAGTCCCCTCTGTGTGTTGTAATTACCATTAAGGAATCAAGAAACTGCTTTGGACCTATAGGAGGGCAGAACTTAGCTAGGTGGGAAAAACTNAGCCATGTGGCTTGGTACCTTTCATCAGCAAGGCATTCTCATCTTGCTTCCTCTCTGCCTGGGTGACAACTGCAGACTGCATCTTTCCTCTTCCCAGAATTCTCCTGTTCTCATAGCTCTGCCTATACTTCCTGCCTGGCTGACGTGGGAGTCCCCTCTGTGTGTTGTAATTACCATTAAGGAATCAAGAAACTGCTTTGGACCTATAGGAGGGCAGAACTTAGCTAGGTGGGAAAAACTAAGCTAAATTCTGAGCGAAGAAAGGCAGAGTAGAGAGACGGCATGTAGCCCCACCAGAGACAGATGCCAGAACTTTGTCGGTAAGCCACTGCCACCTGGTGATACACAGATTAATAAAAATGGGTTAAACTAATATGTAAGAATTAGCCAACAAAAAGCTAGAGCTAATGGGCCAAGCCATGTTTTAATATAGATTCTGTGTGGTTATTTTGGTTCTGGGTGGACGGAACAAATAAGTGGCCTCCTACAACACCTGGCTACTGGCCAATCAACATTTTGTTGAACAAGTACAAGAAACAAATCTTTACAGTGTAAAACCATTATCCCACAGCATCAAGGGGCCTGGCTGATATTTTACCAGAAGTAGGGGAGTTAGGCTTGTCATCAAAGGGTTCATGGGAGCCCAACTATTTCTACTACTGGTGGTGGTGGATCTCACAATACCACACTATCTCCACCTGAACCTGGACTCTGGGGAAAATGGGAGTCAAGAGTAGGTTCTCCATCATCTCAATAACACAAAACACACACACCATTACCTCTCATTCAGCTGGGTCTGATGCCAAACTTCCTCTTGACCTGTGCAGCTTTTCTCATCAGCATTTCCTAAATGAAGACATTTACTCTTCATTCTGAATTCTTCCCTTGGCCCCTAGGTTTCCAGCCTCCAGGGCCACCTCTCTCTACCCAGAAGACTGGGAATCCCAAGTGAACACCTGACAGGAGGGGTCTTCAGGCAGCTGTGATTCAACATTAGCTCAGTCAGGATCAAACCATTCCCTGTCTGGGCCAGCTGTCTCTGGTGTTTTCCATTGCAGAGCTCCTAAGTGTTCAGGACAAGCTGAGGTGAGATCTCAAGCCAGTGAGCAGGTGCCATTCATTTACTGATGCTTAGAATCTACTGACTGATATACCAGATACTATGCTGAGTTGGGGAATGAAAGAAAAAGACATAATGACAATTTCTCTTTTCAGTTTTCAGTTCAAGAGCCTTGGCCATCAGTGCATGGCCAGTTCAGCTGGACAGATGACTGCATACTGCTCTGGTGTCCCTATTTAAAGCTCCTAGACTATTAGGCTAAGAATCCCTTTAGCTGAACAACTGTCACAGCCACTCCTGAATAACACCTGCCAGTAAGTGCAGAACGTGTGCCTTTGGTTCTAGAAAGGCATTATGCCACATCTACCTGGAATTTTGGGGTAGCTGGTTTCCAGTCAGTGTCGTTGGGAACTAAGTAATAGCAGTGTTGAGGGGAATATAGAGTCTGTAAATTGCTGCCAAATGGTATCTCTGGGTTCTTAAAGTCTCTCTTGCTCATAATTTTTTCTTTATTGTACTGCCCACACCCCACTAATGGACAAAGGGAGGAAAACTAGCTTTTCCTTTTTTCTCAGTACAGTAGCTTCTTTCCCCAGCAGGTGTAGATCAAGGGCTGCAAGACTCCCAGGCTGACCAAATGCCCAGCTCCTGCCTAGTCCCAAGTTCTGCTATTAGATTACAGGAAGCTGCTTCCAAAGCTGGTGCCACACAGCTCACTGTGAGCTGTGGCCTTTGCTCTCACCTTATGTCCCCAAACAAATGACAACTGCTGGCTATTACGAGTTTTTGAACAGTGGCTCAGGGAAACAGAATAAACCCATAGGCCGAGATCTACCAGGAATAAGAATGCTATTCTCTGTCGATATGTGGCACTATTCAAACTATGACTGAGTTGTTAGCTCAGTGACAGTGTGCTTGTCCACCACATCCAATCCCTGGGCTGATCTTTAGCACCACAATGAACAGATACAGAAATAAAACTATCTGCACTGTTGTTTTTCAATCAGAAGGGGTTCGGAAAAAAGGATGTGGCCTGTCCATCTCAAACAGTGCACTGTGTAAATACCAAGCTTTGGTTCTTGATGTCTGTGGTGGTTCTGGATGAAAATGAGACTTGGGCCCCAGTTGGTGAACTGTTTAGGAAGGATTAGAAGGTGTGGCCCTGTTGAAGACCTATCACTGGGGGTGGGCTTTGAGGTTTCAGAAGTCTACAGCAGGGTTAGTGGCTCTCTGCCTGCTGCCCGTGGATCAGGATGAGAAGCTCTCAGCCACTGCTCCAGCACCTTACCTGTCAGCTTCCCATGGAGATGATAATGGACTATCCCTGGGAAACTCTAAGAAAGCCCCTGATCCAATGCATTCTTTTCTAAGAGTTGGCTTGGTCATGGTGTCTCTTCACTGCAGCAGAACAGTGACTTAGACAGTGTTATATTCCTGATCCCGAGCTCCTGTTCCACTGACTGCTATAGAGCAGGTCTCTGGGTATTCTCTAGAAGAACTATATTTAACTCTTGCTAGTTATATCGTGGCCTTCCATCCTTCAATAAACGGTTACAAAACCTGTCAGTGGTTAACTGTAGGACTGACTCATTTTGTCAAGTGCTATAGAGCCCTCTCCTTCATAGAAGCGTCTGTCTCACTGACCTGAGTGCCTTCCTGTGGGTACTGCAAGTACCACCTTGGAGGCTGTAGTTCTCAGAAAACACTGCAGACAAATAGTCCTCCACAGTAATTCACTAGACAAGAAGCTATACACGCCACCATCTATATGCTAACTGAAGAACATTAAAATCTAAAATATATAAAATGACATTATCTGTGAAACATTATCATTCATCTCAACAATCACCAGTTTACCAAATTGCATTATGAGCAAATGCAATCACATTGAATAGATTACATGATTGTAAAATGATTCAATTAAGTTTTCCCTCTTCGTATAATTTGGCAAATGTGAATTTATGTAAATGTGCAATGATGCTTCAGATACAAATTCTCACAGAAATGGAAGAAACTATTAAAACATCCTTCTTAGAACAGCACATTTATTCACTATTAAGTGTCAATAGCATATTCTTTTTTAGTACTGTTAAGATACAATGACAGTTGCCTTCCCCATCATCTACTTGATTTTGAGACTGAAGACCTGGCTCAGCCATTAAAAGCACTTGTTGCTTTCAAAGAAGATTTTTTTGTTAGTCTTATTTGTTTTTACCAGCACCAACATGGTGGCTCACAAACATCCTTAACTCCAGTTCCAAGGAATTCAATGCCCTCTTTTGAATTCTGTTGGTACCAGGGACATGCATGTACATATAGAGAAGAAGGCAAAAAACACTATACACATAAAATAGTATAATCTTTAAAAAGATACAGTGGCACTATCTACATAGAATTTAAATGGGTTACATAGAATTAGCATTCATTTTAGTGATAAAACTATATCCTCTAAGAGGGTAGAATCTAATAAAAATTATCTATTAAGATAATAAACACCTTATACTATACATTCTGGTGGACACATGGTAAGTCCCTTAAAAAAAACACTGCTATATTTTTGCAAAGGGAAATAAATTTGATTTTAGCACTAGACAGGAATGTCACAGAGAGGAACATCATCTACTTGGCTTTTAGATGTCTACGTATGCCTATATCTAGTTTGTTTTCTATTGCTGGGATAAAACATCACAAACAAAATGAACTGGGAAAGGAAAGGGTTTATCTCAGCTTACAGCTGCAGTCCATCACTGAGGGAATTCAGGGCAGGAGCTGTAGACAGGAACCTAGAGGGAGGAACTGAAACAGAAAGCATGGAGGAACACTGCTCACTGGCTTGCTCCTCACTGCTCAGCCTACTTTCTTACAGCATCCAGCAAATGCTGAGAGGTGGCACCACCCACTGTGGAACGGACCCTCCCACATCAATCACTGTTCTAGAAAATGTGCTACAGACCTGCCTACAGGCTCTCAGGGGGCATTTTTTCAACAGATGTCTCCTCTTCTCAGATGACTGTGGCTTGTGCCAAGCTGATGAGAAACTCCCCAGCACCAGACATGGTAGAACATGCCTTTAGTCTCAGCAATCAGGAGACAAAGCAAGTGAGAGCTCTGAGTTCTGGGCCACCCTGGCCCAGTGAGACTGTCTCAAATAACCAAACCAAACCAGCCTACACCCTCATCCCCATTAAACACAAAGATACTAACCAGTATGGCCTGCACAGAATAACAGGGCCTCTAATCAAAGAGGTTAAAAGGCTCTGGGATGAAAACCAGGAGAAACCATGACAACTGGCCGGTAGAATGCTTCAGTTGCAGCCAATCTGAGAAACAGCACATAATCCTGACTCTCCTTTTGACAGAGTTCATCAGACTCATCCAACAGCTATTCTGTCATCACACACATAAGGTGACCTTGTTTACCTTTATGTAAAGGCATTTAGCTAGGGGTTAAGCCTGGGTAATATTTCTGGTAAATTTTACATTAAATCTTGGGTATAAGCACTTTTTATTGTTTATGACTTCCCTTAAAATGATTAAAGCTGTCAAAACTTGGTGAAAGTGAGGGTATTGCTCATCTAAGAACTACCGGGAAATTCTTCCCAGACATGACATTTAAAGACAGCTGCAGGAGAGCAGTGTACATGTACCATCCGACTTGGATGTGACCACACTGTGTGAACACGGCTACCAGTTTAGTGCCATTGGAGATGGTGGTAACCACACTTCAATCCTGCTCCTTCCACACAAGCCACAGGAACTGTCAATCAAGTGCAATCGCTTCTTTGGTGATCTCAAGAGCTGTCTACCAGACGCTGTGGCTGCTTTAAGAGCCCCACAGCTGCTCTCGCTGAAGATGCCCTGGGGACAACTACTCACTCCACTCACAGGAACCACTGCAGCTGTCATAGCCAACACGCGCACCCATCTCTGCTCTAGAGGCCCCACATAAAAATCCTGCCTTTTAAGAGTTAGCTTAAGCCACAGATGTTCCAGGTGACCTAGGCCCCACCTGCCATGGATGCAAGCATTCTCCTTGCATAAGTTACTATTCTGTTGGGGAGGGATCCCCCAGGCTCTGAAAGTAGACAAAAGTCCAGTATTCCCCCAACATGCTGATATGGCTAAGAGAATGGTAGTGAGCAATCAACAGCCTACGCATGGCTGTCCAGATAAGGTGCCCTCCTCTCACTCCCATCGGTTGGTCTAGGAGACTACCCTCCTGTACAGCCTCTCTCTGTTCTACAGCACAGGTCTCCAGTTAAACCATAGCAGGCAGAGTGAGCTGAGCTGGTTGCATGGGGATCAGATAATAACTGGGGCTGCGGGCCCCAAGCCTATCAAGCAGCTAAAGGGCAGTTGAAAAGTTCCCGAGGACCCAGCAGACTGCAGTGGGTGAAGACTGGACAGCAGAGAACTGTGCTGGAGAATAGCTCTGGGGGCTGGGAGACCTCCAGAGAGCTACCAGACACCAGCTGTCCAGGAGCTACCTCCAGTGGCTGTGGCTGAGCTGCTATTAATGCCTTGGAAACTACACTTGACCTATCCATGCTTTCTATCCATATCGAGTGAAGGACCTTCAGCTGACAAGAGACACCGACACATGGAAGAAAGGACTAGCCTTATCTCCACAGACCTGTGTGTCAAGAGGAATGTGAACTAAGGGGACTACGTAAATGCCTGTCTATGACACTGTTTACACAAGGACATTCTTCCATAATCCTCTACCCTAGCCAGACCTAGCACAAAAACACTCAGTTTCAGCTACTTCTTAGAAGAGATTCAAAAGAAGTACCCGTGTCACATAAAACTGTATGCTTTTCTCTCATTAACTGTCTTTTAATGAACCTAAGTCATGTAAAAACAAAGACATTTCTTCCTTACACACACAAAAAAACAAAACAAAACAAAAAAACAGAAAATGATAGTATCAGGAAATGCTGAGTAGCCTGAACTTTCAGGCAAGCGTCACTCAAGACAGGAGAGTTTTCAGATAGCTAAAAACTATCTTCAAGTTGCAAACTATACTTAATCATTTTGATTACCAAGATTTACAGTCTTTCTTAGAATATTTTGTATTTATTCTCTTCTATTGACATTTTAATGTGACTATTAAAGAGCTAAATTACTAAGTATTTTAATATAGTTTCTCATTTATGTCATAAAACAACTCTATTAGATAGGTCTTATCTCATTTACAGATGAGAAAAGTCTTGAAAATTCGTAGTTCTTGACAAAGTAGCATAAAATTTAAACCTAGCATGTTTAACTACAAATATATATAAGTTCTTTGATTTGACAAATAAATTGCTTCCCTGTTTTTCAGAAGCACTAATAACATAGCTTCTCTCTGACACCTATTTACAGAGACTCAATAGTGAAGACCCACTATATGCCAAGTCAAACTCTTTAGAGGAAAGATACATGATCAACTGTTTTCTAATATTTCTTTTTAAATCAGTTTCGTGAGGTCCATTCATTGTTCTTCTTATTGCCTGTGCTTTTGGTTTTCTGTTCACGGAGTCTTTTCCTGTGCTAACAAATTCAAGATTATTCCCCACTTTCTCTTTTATCAGGTTCAGTGTATAAGGCTTTACGTTGAGGTCTTTGGTCCATTTCAACTTGAGTTTTGTGCACGGTCCTAAGTATGAGTCTATTTGTATTCTTCTACATGTAGCCATCCAGTTTGACCAGCATCATTTGTTGAAGATGCTGTCCTTTACCAAATATATATTTCTAGATTCTATATAAAAAAATCCAATGTTCATAGGTGTGTGGAAGATCAGTGCCTATTTTTATGCCAATACATTCCAGCCAATAATTTCTAGTATTTCTCAATGTAAACATGAGCTAAGTGTGTTTATAAGGGGCTGGAAAGATTGCTCCGCAGTCAAGAGCACTGGTTGATCTTTTAGAAGACCCAGGTTCATTTCTCAGCTCTTGCATAAATACATCTTTAGCTCCAGTTCCAGAGGATCCAATGCCTTCTTCTTACCTCCACATCCAATCATGCTCATCATACACATACATAGACACATGCATGCATACGAACACTCACAAAATTGTAATAATTTTTAAAATGTGTCTGTGATATAACAATGTAAGTTACAGCTGTCTCCAACAATCTGCATCCCAGAGAGCTGTAAACAGGCCTGCATCTGAAACAGAGTACAAACCAAACAGCCATAACCCACACGTGGAAGGACTGAGAAGGTTGGAACAGAGTAAAGGGAACAGAATGAGGAGTGGAAAAGCAGCCATGCAGTTCTTTAAAAGGCTCTCTTCTTGAGTGCTAGGAAACAGTAAGAGCAAGTTCTTAGGTGAGAAAATCAGGGCTCTCAGGGCTCAGGCAAAAACCATTACATGAAGTAGAGGCTGTAACTCACCGAGCCCACTAGCACTGGTTTGCTGGCCTACTGAGATGTTGTTTGTAATTGCCCTGCAGTTTTCTCCTCTTACAGCAGGTAAAGCAGAGAGTCTTAAAAATAGTTACAATGATGCCTGAATCATCCTTAATCCACTTTGTTTTGAATCTCAGCCATCAAAAGATTCAGAAGACTTTTTGAAAAATTGAATTTCTACTCACTTGTGGGGGTGTACATAAGATGTCCACCATAAGCTTGGGTATTTGAACACTTTGTCCCAGGATGGCACTGACTGGGGAAGGTGAGGTGGTACAGCCTTGCTAAAAGAAAGTATGCCACTGGTGGCTGGCTTTGAGATTAAAAGTATCATGCCACCTCTAGTTTCCTGTCTTTGATTTGTGCTTGAGATTCAAGATGTGAGCTCTCAGCCCCCTCCTTCAGTCACCATGCTATCCGTCCCCACCATTATGGACTCTAAGCCTCTCTAACTATAAGTCTAGATAAACTCTTCCATAACTGCCTTGCTCATGGTGTTTCATCACAGCAACAAAAGAGTAACTGATACAAAGTTACCAAGTCTCAGTCAGCAGAAGATTTAGAAAGTCTTCTCTACAATATTTCTTCTATCTATTTGATGTGACGTTAAATGGAAAGCATTGGTCTTCTGGGCTGTCAAGATGGCTCAGCAGGTAAAGTCACTTGCCATCAAGCCTGACAACCTAAGTTTGATTCCCCAAGATTCACATGGTAGAAGGAGGCTGTTCTGTGACCTCCATATTTGTTCTATGGCACACATGCATGTATGTACACACAGAGAGACAGGGAGGAGGAGAGAGAAGGGGAGATAGGGGAGAGAGAGAAATGAAATAATATAAAGAGAAAGTAATTAATCTCCTGATCTCCACTGCAAATGAAGCTGGGGTGACAGAAACTGGCAGCCTTTATTTGGAGCAGTATGGGAAGTGATTCTCTTCCTGGCAATCTAGATGATTAAAAGTGACCCATAGCCATGGAATCGAAACGGTCAATATGGAAGTGTCAAGGGTAGGGAGTGGTTGACTGTGCTAATCTGGGTGAGCACATGCTCAGAAGCTGGGCCAATGAATCAACTGCTCTAACTGCTCTGGAGGTGGACCCCTGAGAACAATCTGCTAAGTCTCTGCAGAGAAGCATCAGGGGTAGTATGGATACATCCCAGGGAGAAAGACAAGCAAGGGCTCAGAAGAGAAGGGTAAAGAACAGAACAACACAAATAGGCACACTTGACTGAAGTGTGAGCAACATCTGTTCTGTGGAACAGATCAAAGTTCTGCTTGAAAATGTGTCTGGAAAGATTAACAGTAACATCTATTTTATGGACTTCAAGCACATAAAGCAGGACTATTAATTTTGAAATTCTTACCACATGACACTCACTGTGACTCTTTACAGGAGACCTGATAGCTACTTGGGGAAGCCAAACTGTGGTCTAAATATTCTTAACAATGTATTCAGCATCAACCACTTTTACAAAAAAAAAAAAATACTGAGGTTACTATTATCTTGCTTTGAAAACAGTGGTGACTAAGAGAGAATGAACAGTTGGTGCTCTTTCCTTTGAGAAGTATGTGAAATAAACAGCTCTCGGAACCGAATTCTTAAATATTTGGTACATGTGGTACTTCAGGAAGACTGTTTCCGATCATAATTCTTTGGCTTATACAGATAGCATTGCTTACAGGGCAAGCAGCTCTTAAGAAAATAAATAAGATAAGGCAAAGTGTTCCCTCACCTATAGGATACATAATGGGCAAAAACAAGTGGGAACCAGAAAAAGGAACTGAGGTAGAAAATGAGACAAACATTTTCTGTAACCAACTCAACTGTCCATGGTAATGTAGAATAGAATTCTAAAACCCTCTAATTCTGACCAATGCCTTTGAATGCAGCACTCAAACCTTTTGTTAAAATTGCTTACAAGTTGTAAGGCTAAGGATTGCCTTCCAATTACCATCCACTCTTAACCTCTGAAACAGTGTGCACTCAGCAGAAAATACAAGGAAGAGTTTCTGTTTTCAAAAGTCTACAGTTTGGAAGGCAGTCTTCAAATGAACAAATGAATTTGTCTATGTAATGAGTTGATACTGTTTAATTTTACTTCAGAATAAGCAAACAAGTTTTAAAGGATATCTACATCTAATAATGTACTTTAAAATGCTCTTGAAATGTATCAACTGATCATCTTAATTTTGAACAATTTGTAGTAAATAAGAAACATTCCTGTTCTCCACTAACGAAGAGAAAATTTACGCAGTTAGTGCATCACTATGTGAGGGGACTGAGAAGTGAACCCATGCTGCTATGCAGAAGGATTTAACCTGCAGAGGGTATGCACAATGGAGCTATGGAGTAAAACTCAAAGTGGGCCCTCTAGCATGCACACACAGTAATGTTATGGTGGGCTATTTATATTAATAGTCATTTATCTAGAAAGTAAAGTACTAAAGTGACATCCAATGAAAGTTTTGTTTGGAATCAAGAATCTTAATAGATTTATAAAGGCGTTGGGTCACCATAGCATTTCCAATTCTGAAAACCAAAACACTTCAGGGATATGTGCTCACTCTTTCACCATATCTTTACAAAATGTCCAGAAGGGTCTGACATGGTTCTAGCATCTGACATTGTGTGAAGGAATAAAAATAACCACTAGAGTAGAATGAGAGTTAGTAATAGCCCAAGTGAGCCAACCACTTACTAGATGAAGAGATTAACAGCAGAAAGCACAATAGAGCTAAGAGAATTAAATGTACTCTGATGGCTAGTTAAGACTTCAGCCGTAGTGTCACGTGACTGAAGCACTGCAAGGAAGAAGCCCACCTCCAGGTCATCAGAGAACAGGGTCCCAGAAATACATGAGAGTGTCAAGTGTTGACTGCAAGGAAGAAGCCCATCTCCAGGTCATCAGAGAACAGGGTCCCAGAAATATATGAGAGTGTCAAGTGTTGACTGCAAGGAAGAAGCCCATCTCCAGGTCATCAGAGAACAGGGTCCCAGAAATACATGAGTCAAGTGTTGACTGCAAGAACATGACGACTGTGTTCAGAACCAGTTCAAGGACAGTGCTCCTATACAAAAGTCTCCTTTCCATTTTTTAAAACATTTTTCCTGCTAAGTCACTCTCTTCTGAAAGAAGAGATTGGAAGACAAGACTGATCTGTAAAAATCTTTGTGACAAGGGACCAAAATTACTCCCTAGCAAGAGCAAGTCTGGCAGGACACATCACCTCCCAGATGAGGGCCATCACCTATGACGTGAGGCTGCACGCTGGAACAGAAGGAACCACCTCAGGGGAACAGAGCGCTCCAGAGTGGTGGCACACCCGTAACAACTTCTCTAGAAGCCCTGGCAGAACCAGAGCTGAACTGCCACAGCCAATTAGATCCTTGGCCTAACCCAGACCACCCGGCTGTCACCTGTGCAAACCACAAGCCTTGTCTGTTTTCTCTTTTCTACAAAATCTCCAAGTTTCTCTCAGCCTCTCAAAAACAGACTTGATATCACCAAAACTCTGACTAAGAACTTTAATCTTGCCTGCTATTAATTCCTTTTATCAGGTGACAAAACATATCTGCAAATCCAAGGACCACAATTTAGACATCTTTGGGGGACCGTTATTATATGGATAAGGGTCAAAATCCTGTCTGGGAAGCAGGGGACACAAAACGGTAGGTGTGTCAGTAAGACCAACCAGAAGAACTAAGTCTGAAATTAACAAACCAAGCTGAGTTCAGAACACAAGGTCCAGGCAAAGCCATTTGTCTGCAAATTTATAATACTGTTCTCTTAAGCAGCCACAGTAATGCCTGCCTGCCAGACCAGCACTCAGGAAGCTGAAGAAGGATGGCTATCCTTAGCAAAACCACTTCAATAGAATGGTTTTCTAATGTTAAACAAACTTACCAAATATACCAGAGGAAATAATCTTTTATTCTGAGAAATTAGGTTTGTTGTTCAGAAAACAAGAATGAGTCATGCAACTTTCTTTAAAACAAACAAAAGAACAAATAATAAAACATATGCAGGTGTTAGCTATTCTCCTCCATGTGGCTGGATTCTCTTTCTTTGCCACAGACCCAAACTGTGCCTGCTGTGAACTAAGCTGAAAGAATTAAGGAGGAGCAAGAAGCTGTGGGGGAGGGGGGTAAAGCAGACAGGGGGTGTTTATGTGTAAGGAGCCAATACCAAGGGCTAAAGCTGCGAAGTCTCTTGACACTTCAGCTCTATCCCTTCCCTTCAACTTGTAATTCATGAGTACAAAAAAAAGAAAAAAAAGAAAAAAAAAGATGAAAGGATATCAACAGTTACAACACTAAGGACGTTTCCCAGCATCTTTAAATCTCCTGTAAATTCTTACAAGATACTTAAAAATAGTTTTAATCAATTAGATAAACCACTGCTTGTAAGAAATGACATGGTATAACCTATTTCTTCTAAACATGTGGCTCATGGGAAGCTACTTAAATTCCCTAAGAAAATAGGAATAGACTGACTATATCTTCCACCACACTTCCCTTAGTTACACAATTAACCCCAAGACATCTTCCCTTCACCCTCTCTTCACTTCACCAGGGAATGCTGGAAGCTTCTTCCTAGGGGATGGTGAGTGACAAGATGAATTCAAAGAGCAGCAAATTGTAAAACAGACAATTAGGCCAACATATAGCTATTAATTATACAGCAGAAGTTAAAATTCTGACAAAGCATCTGTCTTCAGGCCTTCGCTCCTTTCTTATCAATCATTAGCCTCAAGTACAGGAGGCAACTGGAACAATCAAGTGACTTCTGGGGCTGTTTCTTGTCTGTATTACTGTCCGCTTTACAGGATTAGAAATGCTGGCTGCTGGATCAAAGGTGAACATAGTGTAGTAGGAACACCTAATCCAACAGTGCTCAGCATAAAAAGGGATAAAATCCACTAGGCATGGTGGCTATAATGCCAGCGCACAGGAAGCTGAGGCTGAGAGACATCATAAGTTCCAGGATATGCTGGGCTACTGAGTGAGAAGCTGTCTCAAAATTCCCAAGCTCCAAAACAATGCAACTCTGATATACACTAGAACATGAATGGACCCTAAGAACAGCACGCCAGGGAAAAGAACATATGCTGCATGACTGCCCTCCACTGAGGTACCCGGAAACATTATATGCACAGACACAGAGAACATAGTATTTGCCAGGAGCTAGGGAGAAAAGAGGGAGTTATTGTTCAATGAGTAGAGAGCCCCTGTGGGGCACAGTGAAAACTCCTGAGGATGAAAAGGGGTGACGGCTGCTAGGTCAAAGTACTTGGTGTCAGCGAAAAATAAACTAATGAATTGAACACAGTTCTCAAAAGATGAAGTACAAATGATCAATAAACATGAAATAATATTCTAGCTATTAGAAAAATGCAAATTAGAACTATATTGAGATTCTATCTCACTCTAGTCAGAATGGACAGTTAGAAAACAACAAAATAACAGCAAATGCTGGAGACAATGCAGGGCAAAGGGAACTCTTATACAATCCCGATGGAAATACAAATTAATCCATCCATATGGAAATCAGCATGGATTTCCTCAAATAACTAAAATTGGATGTATCATAGGACCCAGCTCTATCGCCTTGGGCATTTATCCAAAGGATTTTAAGTCAGTATATCACAGAGATACTTACACAACTGTTTATTGCAGTGCCATTCATCATAATTAAGTTATAGAACCAACCTGGGAGTGGACAAAGTTAACAAAGGAATGTATAAAGAAATGTGGTGCATACACTCACTCACACTCGCTTGCACGGGCACCTGCACACACACACACAGAGAAATTTTAATCAGACAAAAACAATAAAATTATGTTGCTTGCATGAAAATGGAAGCAACTGGAGATTATCATCTTAAGCAAATAAAGTCAGTCTCGGAGAGACAAATATTGCATGTTTCTCTCATGTATGACTCCTAGGTATTATAAAGATACATAGAATAGTCAGGTGGTGCACGCCTTTAATCCCAGCACTCAGGAGGCAGAGGCAGGCAGATCTC
>LOEQ01001695.1:182967-212707 GCA_001685075.1 Bramus lutescens | reverse complement strand
TAAGAGCACTGCCTGCTCTTCCAAAGGTCCTGAGTTCAATTCCCGGCAACCACACAGTGGCTAACAACTATCTGTAAATGAGATCTGGTGCCCTCTTCTGGCCTGCAGACATACACACAGACAGAATATTGTATGCATAATAAAGAAATATTTTTTAAAAAAGAATATTCTGCATGTTTTTCAAATCACAGGGCCTCTGCTTACTGATTAAAGATGCTCTTGATGTGATGACCTCTCTAAGTGGCTTTCAATGAGGGGTTGGCATGTGTATTTGCAAAAGAATCCCAAGTGACTGAATCTATCTCAGTCAACTAGGACCAGCGCTTCAGGCAAGTCAGCCTCATAACCGGTTAGAGACTTGTGTGCTATTAATGTAGTTAATACACCAGAAGCAATAGTTTGGTGACAAAGCCGTCCAGCCTAGTTCTAATAGATTAACTAAATAGCTCCAGTCTCATCCATCTAGTTCAGTGCTGCATCTGATCATACCTGGTCTTAGACTTATTCATACAAGACTTCACTAGACAATTACTAAAAGTCAAATCTAAAGTTCCCTCTAATGCACATTTTTATCAATGTGTATAATTTGTGTAGCTCCATACATGTAGCTCTGAACATTTGAAACACAGGCTTTAATTTAAAAACAAAACAAACAAAAAAAAAACAGTGGGGGGAAGGGGAGGAAAATAGGAGGAGGGGAGGAGGTGGAAATTTTTAATACTTAAACAAATTATAAAAAACAATAAAATATTGGGTCTAGACACTGCACCTAAGTAGTCTTCTGAGACTATCTGCTATATCGACTGTTCTTGTGAAAACTGAATGAGACTTTGTCATGTAGGGCTTAATGCAGCTGAACATGTAATAAGCACGTCTGTCTTTACTACATGACAGTGCACATTACCAAGTAACCTGAATGTATTTCATTATCCTTACTTCTCCGTACGTACGCGCGAGGACAGCAGTCCACACATCTATATCCCACCACATCTCTCACACCGAACACCCTGTGTGCCTCCACTTTCATTCCTTTGGTCGTGCCATCCTCTCCATCTTAATTTTCCTTGTCAAATTCCTACCCACTCTTAAAATCCTTACTCGAATTCCACATTCCTTCAAGAGCACTTCAAACACCCCTCTTCTCTGATGCCTGCTCCTTGCTGGTGGTACTCCAAAGGGAAGCACACCACAACCTCACAAGGGCATTTTAAGGAGCTATAAAAGATAATAAGCACTGGCTTTGTAGAAAACAGAATGCAGCAGCTTGGATACCAGAAATACATCAAAGAAATAATCTTTAGCTGGAAGCTAAACTTATAATGAAGTCAAGCATAGACAACATTGTCCAGTAAACATCTGAATTAACGAAGATTAGACAAAGATGTAGCTCCAGGCCCACCTGGGCTACATTAGACCCTATCTCAAAGAAAAAGACTTGGGAGGTTAAAAATATTATCTCTCATGATTTATGATTATATACAGATTCAGAAACTGGGATCGTTTGTTCTTGGTGCTGCGAAGGCTCATGATAGCCTTCACTGTCTTTGTGCAAGTATCTCTGCTACCATTTTAAAAAGTTAGCTGGGGCTGTAGCTCAATGATAGAGACTTGCTTGACATATATGCTGGCTCCCCAGTATCAGCCAAAGAATTAACTTTCAGCTGGGTGCAGTGCTTCCTATCTGTAATCCTAGTACCAGGGAGGCTCAGGCAGAAGGCTCCTTAACTGGAGGGTAGCCTAGTCTACACAAGTTCCAAGGCAGTCAGAGAGTCATACGCTGAGACCTTACCTCAAAGTAAGCATCCCATCAGCAAAATGAGACAAGTTTTCACTATTCATCAGAGATTATTAATGTACAGGATATATCAAGAACTCAAGAAGTCTGACAACAAAGACATCAAGAAATCCAATCAGATACATGATCAAATGACCTCAAAAGTATAAGCAGGTGATAAATATATGAAGTAAAATGCCAAACAACTTCAAAAATCAGGGAAATACAAATAAAAGCTGTACTGAGATATTATATTATCTCCTCCAGTTAGTTAGAAGGGGTATTAATAATTTTTTAATTCTAAAGTTTTACTGCCTTAATTTGTATGTGTGTCTAAGTATTTGTGCATAGGTGTGTGTGTGCGCGCGCGCACACACGCAAACACGCACACGCGCACTGTGTGTGCCACAAGATGCATGTGGAGGCCTGCAGAACAACTTGCAAGAGCTGGTTATCTCTTTGAGCATGTGGGTCCTAGGGATTGAACTCGGGTCAACAGACTTGGAGGCTGGTGCTTTTACCCACTAAGCCATCTCAAAGGCCCTATGAGTATCAAGAAAACAAAGTATGTAGCCAGGCAGTGATGGCACATGCCTTTAATCCTGGTACTTGGGAGGAAGAGGCAGGTGGATCTCTGAGTTTGAGACCAACCTGGTCTACAGAGCAAGTTCCAGGGCAATCAGGGTTACACAGAGAAACCCTGCCTATAGAAAAACCAAAAGACAAAAAAAAAAAGGTAAAATAGAAAAGAAAACAAACTATCAACCAGAAAATAACAATGCTAGCAAGAATGAATAAATACAAGTAGCTTACACACGGTGGTAATATAAATTATAAATATAGCCACATGTGAACAGCAATCTCTACTCCTGGGAATTATATACAGAAGGAACTATAACATTAGCAGAGATGCTGTATAATGTACTTAATGTAATACTGTTCACAATAGGAATCACCCTACATGCCCACAAATGGACAGGTGGACGAAGAATGTATGATGTACATATAGCCAATGGACTATTACTTGGCAGTAAGAATGCAATTTTATCATCTGCATACAAAGTTGTAATATATGGAATGAAAATGTATAGCAATAAAAGACCTCATATTGGACAAAATAAGTAGAGGGAAAAAAGTTCACATGTCTATAATGTCAGTACTCTAGACATGGACACAAGAGGATCAGAAGTTCACAAGTCTATAACATCAGTACTCTAGAGATGGACACAGGAGGATCAGAAGTTCAAGAACATTCTTGGCACATAATTCGTTTGAAGCCAGCTCATGATACACAGTGAATTCTAGGTCAGTCTCGAAATCCTCTTTAAAATAAATAGATGCAAAGTTCAGAATGAGACATTCAAAGTATTCAGCAATTTGTTTATAAGTAAATAAATAGCACAGTTCCTCACTAAGCATGAAGTTATGTCTTTCTCTGAATCTTCATCTTCTCATTAGGGGAATCTACTCTAAAATCAGCACATTATTTTCAAATTTTATTATTTATAGTCCTTTAGTAAGCCTTTAATTGTACATTTTACCATTTAGTTTTAAAGCTTAAAGACCAACAATATATTTAAAAGGGACAAGACTTCCTGAATGCCATTCTTGATATATAAGTTGGTTAAGACACAAACTTAAGGGTAGAAGAAACAAAGGGGTAGAGCTCAGAAGTTTAGTAACTAATATGCAAATAGAGAAGAGTCAGAGATGACCTGAGTTTTCAACCCTGAGAGCTGAGAATATTTGCCTTTGGGGGTGTGGGGTGCAGTGCTGGGACCAAAACCCATGGGTGTGTGTGCACACACGCACGCACACACACATACACACAAAGCCACCCTCCAGCACAATAGATGGATACATTAGGAAAACACTAACTAAAGGAGAACTCAGGCAAGATGCTAATTTAGGGGGAAAAAGAACAGATTAACAGTATTCATGTTTTTATATAAACGACGACACTAACTTTACCTTATAAAGAAAGGCTTATTTATTTTTAGGGTGCCAAGGGGACACAGGTTCTTAGTCACTGCCTCAACTAACATCAGGGAAGTCTCATTTTCCACCCAGCACATGGATTCTTTTTCAGTGGTCAAAAACAGTTAAATGGTATCAAAGAAAAGCACAATCTCTCTCAAAGTTGATTTTTTTCTTAAAATAAAAAATCATCTAAAATAATTTCTTATGGTAGGATTCTAAAACTGCTTATAACACTTTTGTGCCCTTCAGTATTACTTCAGCCCTTTTTTATCTGAACCAAACAGAACAGGATAAAGACCCTATTTAAATTGTGCACTGTAAATTACAGCCTAAGTGAATTCCACTCATTATCTAAAATGTAAAGGACTGATGTTTGTGTCCACAGAGAATTCAGCACAGATAAAAGAGTTGGCTGGGACAGTGATGCTGGCAGTGTCCACCATGCCTGCCAACCTCGTTCTAGTCTGTCCACCCTACGGTCCCTGTCAACAAGCGCCAGTCACAACAGCACACATTAGCAGAATTCACCTTCCGTGTCCCTTACAGTCTAGGTTTGCAAACATTTACATTACAAAGAGAAAACTCTTCAATAGTACTCAACATTCAAATAAAGAGGGAAAAAAAGACCCAGATGCAAAACTGTTTATCAACTATTTAAACCTCTAAGTAGGCCTTAAGTTTCTGTCCCTAAAATTTCCCTCTCAAATTCTTCTCACTAACTTTGATTCGTTTCATTACTAAAGAGACTGATTTGGAGGAAAATGTTTCTTCTGGAAGATAAACACAGTGGTTACCTGTAAAAGGAAGAGAAAGAACAGGGTCAATGTTAACTATCAGGGCATTTCCTATGTGGAGAAACACTTCGATATTTAATAAAGCCATGAGAGACACACAAGCTTATGGTAGTAACCATATAATTGAGGAGAAAATCGTATAAGTCACCTGTCTACCTCTCAACCGCAAATGGAAACTCCATGGCTAACAAAATAATTTAGTCAAAGGGGAATGAATATTCTGAGCATACTGTGTATTTCATAGAAAGGTAAATCTGGGTACTTTTATACAAGGTGGATAAAACTACTACATTAGAAAAATAAAAATAGGTACAACTCCTGAAGCCAGGCAAGCATAAAAATGACCAGTGATATCTCTCTCTGTCATAAATTATAAAAATGACTACTGTTAAAATTGTTCTTGGTGTCTCTTCACGATCTCCAGCATATTGCAGGTGTTAGGGCCATAAGCCATTATTTACGTTTTTTGGAAATAGCTTTACTACTTCACGGTGTGCTTTAAAGCTGTTATTTTCCAAAATACATAAGAATTTAGACTTTATTTTTATAATCTAAACATGATTAAACAGGTTAAATCTTCCCAACTAGAATCGTTCTGAGTAGAATATCAAATATCATGTTAAATGTAACAGGACATTCAATTATAGCCCAAGAATTTAAAAATAACACATGAAGTCACCTAAATAGTAATTATTATAATGATGAATCGATTTTCATAACATAAGCACATGCAACTTCAAATTTTTATTTCTGTTTTGAGAATGTGAGAGAAAAAGTATTGCAAAGAATATGGTAGAGATAAAAAATCCATATGAAAATGATGCTAGCAGGAAACAAGTTACTGAGAATTTCATTTGTCTCCGAAAAATATCTCCTAGCTAAGAAAATGGTATTTCTTTATCAACCTTGATATTTCTCATTATATTTGGAAGTAAATGACAGCTCAATATTAAATATAGGTTAACTGTTGTTGCACTTTTATTGTTTAGTCTTTGAGTCAAATGTGGCTAATGTTTTCAAAGTAAATGTAGCATTTAAAAGATTTATATTAATTTCTATCTATTTATTATTGTTTTGTGAGTGGTCACACACCTGTGTGTGTGCACAACAGAGTGTATGTAGAGGTCAGACATCAACTTCACAAGGTAGGTTCTTTCCTTCCACCTTTATGTGGGGTCCAGGGCTAGAACTCAGGTCATGAGGGTTGTGCACCAGGTGCCTTTACGCACAGAACCATCCTACTGGCTCCCAAAGTTTACAAAGACTATAACCACTACTGTACCTAACTGCAAACGTTTTAAGTTTACCCTGGAGTAAAATGAGACTTTCATAGAACACAGGGAAATGATACAGGGAATAACACACACACACACAAAAAAAAACTATGAACATCATCTCTTGGGAAATTTTCTCTTCTTTTTTTTATTTTTGTTTTTCTCTTTTGAGACAGAGTTTCTCTGCATAGCCTGGCTGTCCTAAAAATCACTCTCTAAACCAGGCTGGCCTCAAACACTGAGATCCTCCTGCCTCTGCCTCCCAAGTGCTGGGCTTAAATCTATGTATCACCAATACCAGGCCTCTGAATTTTGAATTTTCAGTCAACTTTTAGAAAATGTAAGGTTCTGGGCATCGTGGTCCACCTGTAATCCTAACACTCAGAAGGCTGAGACGAGGGGACTGTGAATTCAAGGTTTTCTAGGCAACATGGCAAAATATTATCTCCAAAACCAAAAGACCTGGAGAGAAAACTACAAATGCCTCCAATACTTGAAAAGATAAGTAAGTGATTTCTTGATTCAAATTAGGAAGACAAGTGCATTTATCTTAATAAATTTTATACTTATCAATATTTTTAAAAAGTCCAAATAGTAATAATAAAAATGGTTCGCCCCGGACTGGAGAGATGGCTCAGCGGTTAAGAGTACTGCCTGTTCTTCCAGAGGTCCTGAGTTCAAGTCCCAGCAACCACATGGTGGCTCACAACCATCTGTAATGAGCTCTGTCGCCCTCTTCTGGTGTGCAGGCACACATGGAGGCAGAATGTTGTATACATAATAATAAATAAATGATTTAAAAAAATGGTTCACCCCTATCAAGAAGTTAAGTGGAGCCTTCAAGGAGCCCTCCTACACATTTTATATGTCAAGAAATTTAAACTGAATCCATTTGCATAAAAACTTCACAACTGTATTTAAAAAAAAACACTTGAGTTTTACATATGTTCAAGCAGGAACCCAGATACAGAATAAAACACCCTAACAGGATCTCAGTTCCCCCATCTCCTTTAAAGAGCGTTCTCTTACCGTGAATTTTCAAAGCTAGTGATCAGTCATCTACATGCATAGTGTGACGTTTTCTGGGCTTTCTAACAACTAATTAATGTGTCCAACACCTCTGTGGAGCGAAGGCTAATCAATTATTCACACTTTATCTCCAACTTTTAGTTCTCAAAGAGACCGTGTGAAAAATTTACTTGTAAAAAGTTACTAGCATGTGCACAAAAGAATAAATATCTGAACGTTCGCCAACATTCACTGCTTATTTATTTCTTCACTAATCCTCCCCATCACAGCCCTCCAAAGAGAAAAGTTATAGCATGTGAACATTTATCCCACTGTCTTTATAACAGCAATCACAAAAGCCACGCAGGGAGCTTTGCCTCCCAAAAGAAAGCAAAGTAATAACGCTGTCAAAAGAGAGAAGGGACAAATAATTAACTAGGAAGAGGAAAAAGGGCGGAGGACATGAAGAATTATTCACAGCAATGTAATTAAATTGAAAGTGATTGGCATTTTAAGTATTAGAAAAAAAGTCCATCATAAAACCAGAGAGAGAGAGAGAGAGAGAGAACATAATGTTGTAATTGGGTCTACCAAATTCCTTGTCCTCACAGAAAAAGCCTCTGCATGATTTCTTTCAAAGCTTCAAGTAGGTGACTTCTGAAAGAAAAGAAGCTCAGACACTCAACCTCTGGAGGACTCAGGGCCAGGTGAGTGGACAGGTCTCTCTACACACACTCCATCTCCAAGCATGAAGAGGTAGTTTAGCAGCCTACAGATGCTGTTCTCCAGGGAGTCTCCCCTTTGGAAGAGGACCACAGAGTGCCAACAGCCCGTGGACAGATCTGTTGGAGGCGAACAAGGGCTGTCAGATGCTAGGCAATGACTACTGTCTAAGTGCAGGTATGAATGGCAACACATTTCGTCAGTGACAAAAGTATAATAAATCTGATAGGGTTTGTTTTGAGGTTAAGTTCCAGAAGTGCAAGTATGTTTGAGTCTCAGGTTTTATCTGATCTGCTCCTGATGTAAGAAAGCAGGGTCTGGTGTTACAACCTTGCCCTACAAGCTACCCAGAAAGCTGAGGCAGGAACATTCAAAGTTCAACAAGTGAGGAAAGGGAGCTCAGAGGGAGAAGGAAGAGCAGGAAGAAAGGACTGGAACTGGGAGAGAGCAGGCTTAGCATTACAATCTCTCATAGGTGGGTATGTACTTTGGCACATCTATTACAACACTGGAGTTTTCATCCATACATAGTATTAAGCCTAACTACTCTACTTTAGAATGCAGTTTCCAAGAAAAATATGAGTGCCCGAGACACAAATCCATCGAACTAGCCTTCAGCTGCTCCTTTCTACAGTCACAGAAGTTAGAATGAAAGTATGGATAAATTAAAAAAAAAATAATAAAAACATGGGTGTAGGCTGGAGGGGCAGCTAGGTTGGTGGCATGGGACCTGACTTTAATCCCCCAAACCCATGGGGCTGGGGAAGAGAGAGGAAGCCAGGTATGGTGGCCCATTCTTATTTTTGTTTCTTTTTTAATATTTTTATTTATTATGTATACAATACGCTGTCTGTATGTATGCCGGCAGGCCAGAAGAGGGCACCAGACTTCATTACAGATGGTTGTGAGCCACCCTGTGGTTGCTGGGAATTGAACTCAGGACNTTTGGAAGAGCAGGCAATGCTCTTAACCACTGAGCCATCTCTCCAGCCCCGGTGGCCCATTCTTGTGATAGGAATACTGGGGAAATAAGATAGGAAGATCTCAGACCAGCCAGTCTAGCCTAATTGACAAGTTCCAAGTGAGTAAGAGACCCTATCTTAAATAAACAAACAAAAGCAGATGACACCCAAGGGGCAACAAGATGATCCTCTGGTCTCTACACACATTCACACCTATGCATGTATGTATGTGTGTGCGTGTTATGTGCACACACAAAAACTGAAGTGTGAATTACTTCCTTGCTATGTGACTTTATGCAACTAAATTAAAGAACCTAACACAATTCATTCATGTATAAACAGGGATAATGCTGACACCTCAAAAGATTGTAAAAATCAATACAATAATTTATAGCAATAAAAATTCATAAAACATGGCAAAAGCTTTCAGTATATATTAACTATTTTTAATAGACATTAGAGAAACAAGCAAATAATACAGAAAAGACCACAGCATTAACAATAGTTACTTTCTGTCCTGTTGTTTTAGGAGCACACCATAAGTATGTCCCTTCCCTTAGAACTATGCTCAGAATCCCTCATAATCCTAAATTATGAGGTCGGGTGCACCAGACTGACTTGTGGGCATTCTTCTGACTCTTGGATGTCTGACAACAGTACATGTGCTGCTGTGGTTCCCCTGCTTACATCCTATCTCTAACACTAACATAGGAAGAGGACGGGCAGGTGACACAGTTTAAGTCAGAAACCATAACCTCACAAACCATAGATCAGTACTCATCATGATTGCCCCACCCTAAAACAAAAGCTTAAGCTGTGACATTCTGGCATCACTTCATTCAACCAAGTGCTATGGTCTACACAGAGCGCTCCTGCACAGGCTGCATGCTGACCAGGAAACCTTAGGAAGTGAGGCCTAGCAGGAAGAAGTGGGTCACTAGGTCATCCCCCTGAAAGCTGCATCTGCACCTGTCCCCTATTCCTTTGTTTTCTCTGCTTCCTACACTCTGAGGTGAAGACCCTCCTCATCTACATGTGCTCCATTATCACCCACGGGCCTAAAAGAAAAAACAAAGGACTAAGGAGTAAAATCTGAGGCTATGACCTAAAATGAATCTTCCTTTTCCTTTGTCATAGGTTAGAGCTACGCATACGGGAGAGACACACACCAGGCAAGGGTTCAGCGGCTAGTGCTCTGGTTTTGAGTGTGCTACTAGCCACTGAAAACTGTTGCTGGGTGCACCGGCACACATCTTCAGAAGTATCTCTGAGCTACAGAGAGTTCTGGGCCAATCAGGGCTACACAGTGAGATCCTGCCTCAAATAAGTCACTATATGAACATTGTGTTTAGTATATTATGGAAGACATGAGGAACAGTTAAAAATCAACAGCCATCATAAAATTCTGTCTTTTACTTATGCATAAGCAATTTCACCTTTAGTATTTCTTTAGTATTAATCTAGCAATGTGTGTTTTAAATATTTTAAAACTATATCTTAGAATAGTCAATTTAAACATAGTTTTCTTAGCAATCATGGCTACATAAATAAGTTATGAGTTATTTAAAGATGTTCCTAAAATTAAAAATAAATCAAGAAGCAATGCACTGTTGTTTGAATTTGAAACAGAAGCTAAATGTACTCTAAAAGATTACTTATATATCATAATTCTTTCTAAGTAATAACGTGGTCTTAAACTGTTTGTCAAAAGGTGCTCAACAATCATTACACAGATTTTTCTATATGATGGATCCTACGCTAAGAATGACTCAGAGTCATCAGCATTATAGCAAGAACAGTGACATCACAAGTCATTATTGCAACTCCTCATGATTAGATGGCTGATCTTTCCAAAACTATATTCAATATCACCTAAGTCTGTGGTTCTTAAACTATGGGTTACGACCCCTTTGGGGGCTGAACGACCTCTTCATGGGGTCACATATCAGATATTTACATTATGATTAACAACAGTGGCAAAATTACAATTATGAAGTAGCAATGAAACAGCTTTAAGGTTGGAGGTCACCACAACATGAAAAACTTGATGTAGGAGGGTCTTCTATCTATCTGTTACTTTCATTGGTTAATAAAGAAACTGCCTCGGCCTTTTGATAGGCCAGCCCTTAGGTGGGTGAAGTAAACAGAACAGGATTCTAGGAGAAAGAAAGCAGAGTCAGGCAGATGCCATGACTCTCCTCTCTGAGAAGGATGCTAGTTATAATCTTCCTGGTAAGCCACCACCTCGTGGTGCTACACAGATTACTAGAAATGGGTTAACTAAGATGTGAGAATTAGCCAATAAGAGGCTAGAACTAATGGGCCAGACAGTATTTAAATAAATACAATTATGTGTTGTTATTTCGGGTGCAAAGTTAGCTGTGCGGGAGCCGGGCAGGACGAAAAGCAGGCCAGCCCACCACTCCTATCACTACAGGAACTGTATTAAAGAGTCCCAGCATTGGGAAGGCTGAGAACCACTGATAAGCTGAAAGAACTCTTAAAGCTTGCTATGTGTCTCACATTATAAGCAAGTTTATTTATGAGAAACTATAACCTATTCTTACTTAGTGTCTCTTGATTACCTCTCATTTCATAGAATATTCTTTATGGAGATAAAATATTACTTTCCCTACTGCCTGGTGACTCTTTAAAAGTATTATTCAATATGCTGTCAACTCTGATCTCACTAAGCCTTCCTCAGATCTGCCTCCTGAATTTCTACCAATTCCAGCACTACCACAACCACCTAGCAGAACAGAACAATGAACAAATACTCAGTTTTTAGCCTTTGAGAAATAGTTAATTCATCCAAGAACACAAAATAGTATACACTTAGGAAGGGAAAGTTTTCAAATTGCATTGATGATTCAACATACAGGAACAAGGAAGAATGGTTTTCCTACAACACTGTCTAAATAGAACAGGCAAAGAAAGTAAGCCTCTACCCCCTTGCAACATATATAAACTTAAGAAAAATCCACTTGGAAAATTATAGGGCGTCTTTGTTCTAGAGACAAAACTCAGACTACCAGATGTTTAAGTTTTCAGAACGGAAATGAATATTAAGACAGTTTCCAGCAGAAGGTACTAGATTTCACAGGCACAGAGAAGAGGGGCTGGAAATAGAGCTCAGCAGCTAAAACCAATAGTGCTCTTGCAGAGGACCAGGGCTGGGTTCCAAGCACCACCCAGCTTAAATCATTCATAACTCCAGCTCCATTAAGGGATCCAACACCCTCTTCTAACCTCTGCGGTCACCAGGCATGCATATGGTACACATTCATCCATGCAGGTAAAACACTTATACACACAAAATAAGATAAATAAGTCTAAAGAAAGAAGAACAGAGGAGGGATAGTTTAAACGCAAAAGATTCACAGTGCTTTTAAATCCTGCCATCCTTTATTCTAGATTGGTAAAGTTACTAAGAAATGAATTTTTCCCCCTTTTTGGGGCTGGCATGCACAGTTCAGTGGCATCCTCAGTTTTACCAAAAAGTCTTAAAATATAATCAAAATATAGCTAAAACTCAGGGCTGGAGAGATGGCTCAGCGGTTGGGAGCATTGCCTGCTCTTCCGAAGGTTCTGAGTTCAATTCCCAGCAACCACATGGTGGCTCACAACCATCTGTAATGAGGTCTGGTGTCTTCTTCTGGCCTTCAGGCATGCATGCAGACAAAATACTGTATACACAATAAATAAATAAATATAAAAATATAGCTAAAACAGAACAAACCATGCTCCTCTCCCAAGGAATTTGCACTACTAACTAGGTCACTTTTACAAGGTACCAACCACAAAACGTCAAACCAAACCGAACGACATTCTACTCATGAAACTATGTCCTGCCACCATATAGTGAATCTTCATTAAGGGTGACATGTACCTAGAACTACGCTAGTGACCGGAAAAGCAGCAACAAAATTAAAGAGGTGCTCACACAGCTTATCTCTTACAACCTCTAGTGTTCTAATCTTCCTTCCCTCCCTTCCTCCCTTTTCTTGCAGAGAGGAGGAGTCACACTATGCTTCCTGGCTAGTCATGAACTCTTAGAATCAATCTTCCTATCCCAACCTCCCAAACAGCTAAAGCAAGCCCAACTATGACAGACAGTCTCCTAAATTTTATGACTTTAAATTGGAAATTAAGTGTTCACCTACCTAATAGTACTTTCATTATCTTTTGAGGATTTCATACATGAATACAATATATTTTGATAATATTCATTTCCCACCTCATACCAATTCTCTCTCTCTCTCTCTCTCTCTCTCTCTCTCTCTCTCTCTCTCACACACACACACACACACACACACACACACACCCTATTGATCAAAGCTGTGCTGCTCAATTACTCAATGTGAGGCCATTCACCAGTGCATGGTTGACCAACCAGAGGCCACTTAAGAAACTGACTGCCTCCCCAAGAAGCCATCAGCTGTGAAGACTTCCTCAGCTAGAGGTTGTGGCTTATGGGTCCTATCCCCTGAGTTGTTGATTTTTAAAACTGTAAGATTTAAGAATTTTGTTTGTTCTGTAGTTACATAATTTTTGCAATGAACATAATGGTACAAGTGAGGCAGTGGTGGTGCAAAACTTTAATTTCAGCATTTGGGATTAAACCTGAACTCACTCTGAGTTCAAGGCCAGCCTGGCCTACAAGAGCTAGTTCCGAGACAGGCTCCAAAGACACAGAGAAACTCTGTCTCAAAAGACCAAAAAGAAAAAGAAAAAAAAGAAAAAAGAATATAATGGTACAAACTATGACATTCTATATTTGTGTGAGAAGTTGAACTTCCAATGTAAGGCACAGAACACTCTGAATCAGACTTTCTATAAGATAGTGACAGTGTGTCTGTCACAAGGGGAACCAACAGCAAACTGAAGGACTAACTCACTGGGCCTTTCCAAGAAACGAACCAGCCTGGGTTTCTCTCTTCTTCCATTAAACTAGCTATCATCAATGCTTTAAAAATAAAATGAAACCACCAAGGAATTATACATTATACATACATATATACCTAACAATTCCTTTGTCACAACTTAATTTCTAATTCATAAAAATCTGTCCTGGAACTGTCAAGTAGGAAACAGTGATGAGAATTTAGTAATATTTTTTAAAGGTTTTTCTATACTATATGTGAAATAATATTAGTCATTAGGAACACATAATGACATGAATTACCAGTGACTATTACTTCTGCCTTAGAAAAGCAGCAGCTAATGAATGTCCAATCAGGCATTCCTGCAGCATCATCTCTATCTGAATATCTGCAGAAGTTACAGGGCCCTATGGGTGGGAGTCTATACTGGTAAGAAATGTAAACTATAAATTACAATGACCCATGGAAACAACAAGAGAAAAGAGAAAGTACTGGTGTGCTATTAAGACTACATTTATTTGTTTGTTTGTTTGTGTGTTTGTTTGTTTGTTGGGGAGGAAAGGGAGCATGTGGGCCTTCAAGCATTTGGAGATAAAAGTACAGTTGAGAAAGTCAGCTCTCTCATTCCACCATGTGGGCTCCAGGATCAAACTTAGGACCTCAGGTCCTTAGACTTGACAGCAATGTGCTCACACATTGCTCCAGCTCACTAATTATTAGTAACAACTTACAACTATATTGCTTCATATCCTCAAATGTTTTCACATTCATTATCTAATCTGAAGATCATTTATCTTCAGAGTAACCCCAAAAAGTAATGCTTATGTATATTAAATGAGGAATATAGTACATGTCTGGACCATGACAGTGACCAATTGTTTATTATTCTGTTACAGATAAAGTTTCAATGGTCCCAGTGGGGAAAGCTGAAAACCAGTTGAGAAAAATGAGGCAGGTGTCAAAGAACAAAGCGTCACGGCAAGGGAAAGAGACCAAAGGGAAGCCAGAGAGCTATGAGGACGACTGGTCATAGTCACAGGGCCAATCCTAAAGTTCCAAGCATGGACAAAAGGAAAAGGGCACAGTAACATCCGACCTATCAGTCATCCCAGACAGGCTGATTACTAAATCGGACTGACATTCTCACCACCAAGTGCCAGCGTCAGCGGCAAAGGTCACACACACCTCTAATTTTCCATGCTATGAAACCTATTCCAGGACGCTAATATATCACCACACAAGTCTATTTGCTTTTTCTATTTGTTTCGACCTTCAAAACATGAGCATAAGAATTTATGTCCTTGAGTGCAATGGTGAGTGGTTTTTATTCGAGCCAATTTAATACAACGACGAAGCTATTAAAACACACCTAAGATCATGTCAAGTCAGTCATCCTAATTAGCTCTTCTATGGGAGAAACAATTAGCCTAACTTGGTATCCTGCCAAGGATATACAGTACACTAGGAACATCCAACATTTTATGAAAAACCTGAGTATGTAAAACCTGTGCTGCAACTTAAAATGCTGGCAAATGGAGGCAGCTTCTTAGCACCAGAACACAGAATGAATCTGAGAGTCAAAACTGACTGCAGATCCAATGTCCACAGATAAAACAGTAAGTTACACGGAAGGCTGTAGAAGGATTCCCTCCCGTTTTCTTTTATGTTTTGAGGCAGGGAGTTGCTATGTAACTCAGGTCTGAACTCAGTGTCCTCGTGCCTCAGCTTCCTTCCTAGTATGTGGATTACAGGCATTATGTAACACTAGGCTCTATGATTTATAATTTAAGCCACTAATTCAATTTTAAATCCAACTTCCAAAACTCATGTCAATATTTCTCATCACTAAATACTTAGGAAATAAATGCTTGTATCATACCTTATGACCTGAAGGGACAACAGAGACTCAATGGCTCTTACAAAGAAAACAGAGAATTTCGGTTTTCATGGATACCAAATAAAATGCAGTAATGCACTAAATTTTCTGAAATGTTTATATTAAACAGCTAGGGTTTTTTTCTTTTTTAAGGCTACTGTTAACTAAAAGGCACACTATGCCATAAACTGTTTTGAAAACACAGTAGCAAAGGAGTTACTTATCAGCGAGTTCATGGTGTAAAAAGCAGTCATGGAGATTCTGATGCCAAAACCTATTCATCTATTATTAGCACAAAAATACCTGACTGATCAACTCATTTCTTACAGTGTTTTCCTTCAAAGCAGTGAAAATACATACCGGAGTATATAACATTTCTAAATTTACACCTAGAAATAAATGTGCTGAGTTAGTTTAAAACTGCATATGACCCAAACTGCAAATCCACAAGCACAAGGAACAAGCCCTAAACTGTTCTCCGACAGGAGTCCCCTTTCCCAACAGGCATCTGACAAGTCTCTCTAAAGCCACCTGAGGGCTTACTGCTGGCTATTTCACAAATGCAGGGGAAAATAGGATAATACTGATGAATCCAGTCTAAACTGCATTGGGATGTAGGAGAGCATACTTAACTTTCCCAGAACTTCAATTTTAAAACTGCTACATAAATACCAAACCATCAGACAACTTCAAACCCCGCCTTCCAACAGCAGGATCTAACAGTACTGTCTTAAAAAGCACTGCCCTTGACACTATCAGAATCACGTGTTTGATACAATCTAACTATCTTTGACCAGAGTCACGTCACAAAGTTGAACGACTGAGAGCTATAATATTTTCCTTAAGGTAGCCTATGTGTTTTCAATAAGTACAATATATTTGCTATAATTAACACTATATAGCATACACATCAGTTACAGTAAGCACTGCATCCTCTACGCTTCCCTACCCTACTACTTACCAGGGAAATGCAGAAAATCCAGCTCTGAAAATAACTAGTCATTCACACATATCCTGCAAACACAAATTAGCCCAAGAGCCACTCTCACAGGAAAAGCAGAAACCTCGTCCTGACCCAGGCGCTTCACTGGCTAGCCTGAAAGCTTACATCTTAGACTCATCTGTGTCTAAAGAATACAATTAAGCTGGTTCTTGAGATAGACTAAAACTAATAGCACTTATATGAATTAATTCATGTTCAGTTGATAGTCTCCTGGGAAGTAAAGTTGGGTTATGAGTAAGTCTTGCCTCTGCCTCTAGGTTAGCCACATACAAAAAACTTCACCTCAACATCAGGCTTGGATTATGAAGAACAGGTCTTGAATTTGCAGTATCAGCTTTAGTTGTAAAGCACAACACTGATTATCCTGCTTTACTACTTTATCCTAATACAACCTGGGAAAGTACCACTCACCAAGTCACGGGGCCTTCTTACTTTGGTGTAGAAGAATGACAGTTTCCAGACAGTAGATATTAACAAAAGATCAGCGCAGGATGTGACCTCTCAGAAAAGGGAAATGAGGGGTCCTATGAGAAGCCTGGGAAGAGGTCCCAGGCCATAGTACAGGAGGGAGAATTAAACTTAGGCAGTTTAATGTGGAACGAGCCCACTGTCTGCATCACCAGGCAGGGAGGAGGGTCTGCTGCAGCTCTTTACAAGAAGACACCTAGTGACACGGAAGGGAGAGAAGGGGGTACCTTCCTTTGATCTTTCTGTCCTGAAGCTCTCCCATCGACTGCCCCCTCCTACAAAACACATTGTTCAAAGACTCCACTTAACACAGCTACAGCATCTTACCTACTACGCTGAGTCACAAAGGTGACCTCCTGCCCCAGTCTTCCATCTTCCCGGATCCCAATGCTCCCCTCATCTCTACAGGTACACTGGGAAAGCCTCTTTGTTCTGCCATACAGGCAAAAGCATGAAGTGCCTTGGTGCACATCACTTCTATTCAAGTAAATTTTTAGGTTAAAGAAGAAAGTAAAAGAAAAAAATAAGAAAAGAAGGGAGGAAAGCCAGAGTTGGAAATTCCAGGAGACCATGAAGGTTTGTGTGCTGGTAGAGTACAGAAGTCATGGTGCAGGCTAAGCAGAAGGCCAATGGTGTGGGTGTGAAGAACTAGGGAAACACTCAAGACACAGGTGGAAAGTCTCAGCCACAGTGCCTGCAGCCACTGGAAACTTGTCATAACAGGACACGAGAGAGAACTCTGAAGAAAGTAACAAACACTGCCTTGGCTGCAGAGCAGAATCAGCCGTAGACTAAAAGCTACAGAAATCCCCTCTACAAAATCAAAAGCTACCTCAAAAGGATCAAACTGTTTCTAGGTAACCTGAACATGTCCCAAAATGCAGCTTAAGAGTATTTACAAAAGTATGGAAACACACAACGTAACAGAACACAATTTATAATGCCTGGTTTCCGATTAACAATCATCCGGGTAATTCATATAGAGGTAAGGAAGTCTTGGCCAGAATAAATGGAAATGTAAATCAATAAAAGTAACTTAGAAATGACAGGGATGGCAGGATTTAATAAACAGGAATATGAAAAGGCTTATAACAAAGTTCTATTTGTTCAAGAAAATATGTCTCAAGGATGTAAACAGCACATAATTTATTAAACATCCAAACTGAACTTCTAGAACTGGCGGCGGGGTGCACTGACTGTGCCTGAAGATAGAGAATACAGTACAGAAATAGAGATGACTGAAGAAGAGAGCAAGTCTGGGGAAATGAGCAGACACCACTGAGCTCTAGTCGAGTTCACGCAGCCTAATATACATGAGTTTCTGAAGGGGAGGGGAAAGAGCACAGGAAAACAACTGGAAGTACAATAGCCCAAGTGTGCAAATAGAATCATAACTATAAATCCATAGATCCCAAAAAAATCCAACAAACCCCAAGGGTTTTAGTCAATATGATCTTCAGACAAGCTTTGTTTATTAAAATACATATAAAATACCACTACAGTCAGCTTTGCATCATTGTGAAAAATCTGTCAGAGAAACAAACTCAAAGATGACAGGATTATCTTGGCTCAGGGGTTCAGAGGTTCATAGCCATGATCAGCTGATTCCATTCCTTCTGGGTCTCATGAAACAACATCAAGGTGCAGGCACAGGTGGATAAAGCTATGGACAACATAGTGGCCATGGATAGAGGGAAGAGGGAAGAGTCAGGAACAAGGCCATACTTCAAGGCACACACTAACCCCAACCCCACCCTCCCACCCTGTCCACTCACTCCAATGAGCTTGACCTTAGTTCCCACCAGCTCCCAATACCTCCATCAAATCTGAAACCATCAATGTATTAACCAATTAACTAGTCATGATCTAATCACGCCCCAGAAGCTGCACCTTTAAACACAGTTCTGGGTACTAAGTCCTCAACACATAGGCTGTGGAAGAACATTTCAAATCTGATCCACAAGATGCAACAGCAAGGGCCATTATAATCAAATCACTTAAAATCTAGTGGGAAACCATAAAGGCCACCAACAAGAGAAAGAGATGTAACACACATAGTGGAACAAAATTACAAATCATAGCAGAAACCATGGAGCCAAAATTGTCAAAGCTCTGACAAAAAACATTAATGTGGACTTCGATATTCAGCAAAAATATTTTCAAGCATCAAGGCAAATAAGTGCTTTTACAGGCATACAAAAATGAAAAGAATTCAGACCAGATTTTTCAGTATAAATAATGATATATAAATCTTACAGAATGAAAGAAAAAGAAAAATCTGCATAAACACAAAGGAATTAGAAACACCAAAATGGTAAATACACAAGTAAAACATAAAAGGCTTAAAGAATGTTTGCATTTCCTTAAAAGATAATTGGTTAAGGCAAAAATAATGTACTGCAGATGTATAACAATTGTAACAAAATTTATGGTACATGTTATATACCATAATTCATAAAGAAAACACATTCACATGCACAAAGGGCTGCTAGTGTCTCATCCAAGGGGAAAAAATTGGGCAAAGAAAAAAAAAAGACCTGCTTTAAACCTAAAAGCAGAAAAAGTAAAAGAACAGATGGAACAAAGAAACCAAAGGCAACTCGGAGAGTTAAAGCCAATGACATCAAGAATTACACAAAAAGTAAACACTTAAAACATTCCATTTACAAAAGAGATTATAAATTTAGATGCAAGATTCAACTACATACTGCCTACAAGAAATTTTTAGTAGCTGAAGTGTTTCAACGGGCAAAGTGCTTACTGAGAATGCACGAATACCTGAGTTTGAATCCCAGTACCCACATAAAAGTTGTGTGTAGCCGCAAACATCTGAATTGCCCAGCACTGGTAAGGAAGACAGGCAGAGCCCCAGGGCTCACTGGTTAGACAGTCTAACAGAAACATAAACCTACAAATTCAGTGAGACAGCCCGGGATATGTAATCTTGGTTGTCAACCTGACCACATCTGGAATCAACTAAAACCCAAGCAGCACAACTGTGAGGAGCTTTTCTTGATTGGCTCATTTGTGGAAGAAGACCCACCCTAAATCTGAGCCACACCCTCTGTGGCCGCCCACATAAAAGGACATGAAGAAGGAAGCTTCTACTTCATGTCTGCTTGCTCTCACTCTATTGTAAAGTTCCTCAATCACGCTGCAGAGGCATTCCTGCGCTGGGATTAGAATCCACTGTTTTAGGATCCCAACACATACTGAAGACCAGCTGAGACATCTCGCCTCGTGACCAACTATAGGACTCTTGTCTCTTCCATCAGGAGACAGACATTGTTGGACTAGCCAGACCACAGCCTGTAATTCACTCTAATAAATCCCCCTTTAATACAAAGATATGTATGTACTATATATGTGTATTATTACATATAATACACATACACACACATGCACACGCACATTCTATCAGTTCTGTTCCTCTAGAGAACCCTGACTGCTATAAATCCCGACTCTAAAACTAAGGTGAAGGCACAGGAAGATGGTTCAAGCAAGAAGACTAGAGGAGCTCACCAGAACCCATGGAAATCCTGGATAGACATGTTGAACCACCTATGATTCCAGCCTTCAAAGGTGAAAAGATGGGGGAGCCTTAGCGCAGGCTGGTGAAACTAGCTGGGTATGTGAGCTCTAGGACTGAGAGAACCTGCTCCAAAGAAGCAATAGACAGTAGAAGGCAATCGAAGATTCTTTACATTAACCCTGGACACCACATGAACATGCACACAGCCTGCATGCACACCCACACACATGCAAATATAAATGCACACAGGCACACACAGCACATACTCAGACATAGGAAAGAAAGAAAGAATAAAAAAAATGTTGAGAAGCAAATGACAGACATACCACCATCACCAAGACAGGGAGCCAAACCATACTGACACCCTTCAAAAGAAAAGCATCTACATTAACATCACACAAAGCAGGCATCTGGCTTACACCATCTTATGTCACTATAACAAAACATCTGCGATTAAGTAAAGGGAAATTTACTTCCATAAAGTTGTGAAGCCAGCATGGTGAGAGAAGGGGCAGGAAGAAACTACCTCCCAATACTATGCCCTCAGAATTCAGTCTCCAACATACACTGTTTCAGATAGTAACAAGGATATTAACAAGGATGAAGTAAGCTAACTCGTCCCCAAAGAGACTATGAAGACATCATGATCCTTAAACATCTGCATACCTCACCATAGTGCCTCAAAAGAAAGGACAAAAAGTAATCCACAGAGTTCAAAATACGCGACAAATTAAGCAGAAAAAAAACAAGACCAACAGCATCCAACCAGACATATACATCACCCTACAACAGCAGAATAAACTTTTTCACACTCACTTGGAACACCAAGACAGTTTACCATTTTTTTTTAAAATAGACTCTCATCTATATATTTTGAGACAGAGTTTCACTGGCCTTAAATTCATCTTAAGCAATTCTCAAGTGTAAGCATCCTGAGTATATGGGACTACAGACATGCACTAACATACTAGAATTTATGTATATTTTTAATTGACAAATGCAACCATATATTTATTGCGTAAAGCATGTTGTTTTAATATATGTATGCACTGTACAATGGCTAAATCAAGCTAACAAACCGCACGCCATACTTCACGGACTTACTTTCTATTATGACATACTTGGTTTATTCACAAATTTGCAAGAAGACACCACCACTATAGTGATTGGAATGGTTAGTACTGACAGCTTGACACGGATGAGAATCACCCTGGAGACAGGGTATGCAGATGAGGGATCATCTAGATAGGATTAGCCTCTGCCTGTGAAGGATTATCTAGATCATGTCAGTTTCTGAGCTGCCTATTAGGAATTATCTAGATCAGGTTCCTATTTATGAGTGCTACTATTTCTTGAAGAATACTGCACTGAATAAAAAGGAGAAGCCAAGCTGAGCACCGGCACCATTTCCTGGCCGTCGATGCCATGAAACCAGCTGCCTCCAGCTCCTACCGCCATAGCTTCCCTGCCATGACTGACTACCTCAAACTGTGAGCCAACACAGTCTTAAGTAGCTCTTCTCACAGCAACAGAAAAAGTAACTGATGTAGTTACCAGGCTGTAAATAGAAATCTGAACTTATTCTTCCAATTTATGTAAATGCTTGTGTTCTTTAAATATATCCCCATCTCTTTTCCCTCAAATTCCAGTCCGTGGTAACCACCAATCCACTCTCTGCTTTGCCTAAGTCCAAGTTTCTTAGATTCCACACATAGTAAGATCATGAAGTACTTGCTTCCTGTGCTTGGCTTATCCCACTTAACATTTCTCTAGGTTCTTTTCATGGCAAAGGAGCATTCAACTGTGCATGTGTGAGAAATTTTCTTTATTCATTCATCCATGGACCCTAAGGTTGACTGTGCATTTTGGCTGTTGCAAATAATTCTACAATCAACAGGATGGTGCAGACATTTTTTGACATACTGACTTCATTTTCTAGGAACCTTGCACCAGTAGTGGAACTGCTGAGTTACAAGGCAAGTCTAGTGTTTATTTTTTGATGAACCTCCATCCCATACTAACTATATTAAATTACATTCCTATCACGAGTGTAAAAGGTTTCCCTTCTCCACATTTTTCCAACACTTATTGTTTTTAAACTCTCTGGTAACAGCCATTCTAAGTTGCGAAGGATAACATCTCATTCTGTATTTCCCTGGCAATTAGTAATACTGAGTGTTCTTGCTTATACAAGAATTGGCAATTTTCTTTTGAGAACTGTCTTTTCAGATCATTTAAATATTATTTCTTTACTACTGAGTTGAATTCTTTAAACATCTTAGACATTAACCTCTCTTATTAGATATGTTTTGCAAATTTCTTCTCCCATTCTGTATGACAAGATTTGACTCAAATTTCTAGCTGGGGATGTACTCAGTTGGTAGCCTGCCTTGATCGCAGGAAGTCCTAGGTTTATTTATCTAATTCCGGTATAAGTCTGGGCTTGGAAGCATATTCTGCAATCCCTGGTGGAAACAGGAGGATCAGAATTTCAAGGCTATTGTTATATTGAGCCATATAAGGAGCTTGATGCTGGCCCAGGTTACTGGAGACCCTGCCTCAAAAGAGTAGATTTGACTCATTTATTTCTGTTGTGCTGAGACAGGGAAGCTAAGTGTAGAAGCAGAGAGATGAGTGAAAACAGAGCAGTAATCCAAGGAAGAGATGAAAGTATCTTTAAATAGGGTGAGGACGTCAAGTGTTGAGTAACAGGCACAGTCTACAAAGATTCTTTTTTTAAAAGATTTATTTATTTGTTACGTACGCAACATTCCATGTATGCCTGCATACCAGAAGAAGGCACCAGATCTCATTTTGGATGGTTGTGAACCACCATGTGGTTGCTGGGAATTGAACTCAGGACCTCTGGAAGAGCAGCCAGTGCTCTTAACCTGAGCCATCTCTCCAGCCCCCAAATATTCTTAACATGACGATAATGAGACATTCCTGACATATTACATTGAAAGTAAATGGCATAGAATCTTAAAAGATGGGACTGTCACCATCTAAAATGAAGAAGACAGATGCTGGGTTTGGGTGAGACAGGAGAAGAGGTCACACAATCTGTTTTGAAGATAATAATTGAGAAGTCTGTTAACACACCTTCCGCCAAAATGTTGGTGCAGCTGAATTACATAAGTCTAATGTTTAGAAAATGGGATTGAACTATAAAAAAACTTATTACAAGTTGTTAACATATAAGTCACCAGCTGAAAGAGAATAAAAAAGCTCTCAAAACTAAGCAGTTAGGAAGAAAAGGGGCATCTAGCACCAGAAACAGTTCAGTAACCGTGTCCCAACAAAGTCTACAAAGGAAGTGATTCCTTTGTGCCCAATTCTGTTGAAACAAGAAGCTGGAAAACAAAAGACAACAACAGCATTTAGGAAGTGACATGTACTGGTGACTACTGTAGTTAAATGTTTGGTATGTCTGCAAAAGAGAGCAGGTTTATGGTACAAGAGTTAGATGGATGGTGTCTTTCTTCGGGGCTTAGAGAGAAAATATGTTCACAAAGAATTGGGCAGAATGTGGAGGGGGGAGTGATTATGACAGAACGACAGAAAGCGTCTAGAACCATGTTCTGAGCTAGAGGAAGGGAGGATCAAATGCACAAGTGACCCATCAGGAGCACTAATAATGTAGGTTCTTTTCGTTTGCTTGTTTTTTGGGGTTTTGGTTTAGTTTGGTTTTTGGAGACAGGGTCTTTCGGTGTAACAGTCCTGGCTGTTCTAGAACTCATTTTGTATACTAGGCTGGCAGTGAAATCACAGAGATCTGCCTGCCTCTTCCTCCAGAGCGCTGGGATTGAAAGTATGTGCCAATGCCAGGCTACTGACAATGTAACTCAACAGGCAGAAAAGCCAGGGGCATTAAGTACAGGTATTTCCGGGTATAAAGAAAATATTTTGAACCCTATGAATTCTTCTACAAGTATGCTCTTCTGAAGTGGTCTTTCATGAGAAAAGTATTTGAATATTATCATCTCAATTTTACTAAATGCTAAAAACAAACAAGCAAAAAATATCAGAAAGTTTAATGGGATGAGAAATAGACATCCTGGAATTACTCGAATTGAGACAACTACTTCAAGAGATGACTGTACAGCACTAGTCATTCTATTCAATACGCAGTAAGTGACGTCAACCAGCAGCATTTCTAAATTTCTTTTTTTCCCATTAACACAAAGTCCTCTGAACAGTAGCTGCTGCTCTATTTTCCTACATATGTATCTGCATGCTTTCAAACATTTGGCAAAAACCACTAACTGCAAAAAGTAGTCTGGCCCTGGAATCAGTTCTTTGGTAGTTTTGAGAAAAGAATGATTAACAATTTCCATCATTGGAGACCACTGCATAATCTAGATGGAGCTACGTTGCTCGTTTACATGAACACAACCTAACACAGTCATAAACTCACAGTGGTTTCATAAGCATGTGGTTGATACACATCATTTAAAATGCTTAGGTCCTATAGGAAATAGATCACTAAGTACATAATTCTAACGCCTGGGTAAGAACAGCAGCCTTCAATCAATCGATTGTTCTATCAATCAGCAGCGACAAGTATGCGCTTGAGATTCCCAGCTTTACTTTTCATAAACAGCAAATTCTAATACCTACAGTTCTGAGTCACTGCTAGGTTAATTTTCATTTGAACTCCATATCCCCTCAGATTTTCATTGAAAATTAAGTATGCAATCTACAACCACACCATCCTGAGCATATCTTGCCAGAAAATTAGGTATGCATTTTTAAGAATGAAGTTTGCAAGTCAAACTTCCCAGAGAAAGTTCTTCATAACTAGGGCGCTTATCTTGTAGCTATAACCAATGAGTCTAATGGTATCATACATTGTAATGAGTCACTCTCTTCCCATCAGCCAGTTGCCAAATAACCTCACAAAAACTTAGCAATTAGCAAAGCTTGGCCTTAGCTTAGGCTTGTCTTTAACTAGCTCTTATAACTTAAATTAACCCATTTATATTCACCCTGCCACATACCCTCGTGCTTCCTCTATGCCTCCTCACATCTCTCTCTCTCTCTCTCACACACACACACACACACACACACACACACACACCTAGATTCCTCCTCCTCTTTTCTCTCTCTGCCCAGAAGTCCCACCTATATCTCCTGCCTAGGTATTGGTGGTTCAGATTTTTATTACATCAATCAGAGCATTATACCTTCACATAATGTACAAATATCCCACAACAGCACATTATTATAAAGAATACACTCACTTCATTTACCATGAAATATCTACAGGCTGAAACACAAATCCAGAACCATGTTTCAAATGGCAGGCTATTCTCAGACCTGGGAACGTTTACAGATGTATCTTAAGAGATGGAACTCAAGTCTCAACACAAAAATTCATTACTGCTTCATATGTACCTCAAGCGCCATCCTGAAGCTGATCTTAAGTTTCCAATGTGCCTGGATTTGGAAAGTAACCCCATTCTGTAAGTGTTTACTGGCAGCAGCGTATAAGCACTCAAGAGTTTGACCTGGAAGCACATGGTTTTCAGAAGTTCTGACTAGGGTTGCTCAAACTGTATTAAATATTTGTGATTTTATTTTTTTAACCAGTACAGGGAGTCATATCATCTTTTATAAATGTGATGAGAGCTACACAGCCAAGTTTTACTAAATTCAGACATCTTGATGCGTGTGTATGTATGAATATGTTCTTGAAGTCTAAAGAATTTCAGGTAAGTGAAAAAGAATGGAGTACAAAACCAGCTGAGCTAAGAGAACAAAAACTGTAGCATATGAATAAAAGAATTTACATGAAAAAAAGGTTATTTACTATATTTGCCATATGTGGTTATTCATCAAAAGACATTATAATAAATCTCTGCACATAAATAAATGACTTAAAGAGTAAATGACAAATAAAAACTATAAACTATTCTAATTAAGTATAGAGAATATATACCATCTTGATTCAGGAAAGTCTTAACATGAATGCTATTTGCCTAAAGTGATAAAATTTATGTAAATTAACATTTCTGTATAGGCAAAATACACCACAGCTGAGACAAATGCAGACTTGGAAAAAAAGCAGAAATAAGAAGAAATTATTTACCTTAATATTTAAAAACCCAAAACCAACAAAGTATCCAATTATCCCAATAAATAAGAACAAGTAAAAAGCAATAAACGATGTGAAGATTTCTAATGAAAAACTTAGGCAATATGATTTAACAACATGTCATTTCACAGCCTCAGAGAGCAGCATTTAAACCTCAGCACTTCTAGCACTTGAGTTTCAGGCAATAGAGATTACTGTACCCTTTGGGGATAGAAACTGGCAAGTAACATGTATTCTTTGACCCAGACATCCCCCTAGTGAAAAAATGACATTAGTGGGTAAAGAAAGGCACATAAAGATTTATTCCAACATTGTTTATAATAACAAGAAAAGAAGCCTTAAAAGGAGGGGAGGTGTGGAGACACAATTACTACCCACCACTGATGGAGTAAATTAGGATTTAGTAATTTAGTAATGCATAATTCGAAATACTATACAATCATTAGAATGTGTTGGATTTCAGTGTACTGACATGGAAAGAGGTTCATAATATTAAATAAAAAACAAGCTGCAGAATAACATATAGTAAGATGTAGGAATATTTGCTTTAAGGAAAAAATAACCTATACAGTAGTAAACTGCAATATTGGGAGCTTTAGGAATTTCTATTTAAATAATTTCCTAAGACACCAGTGAATGTACTGTATCTTTTAATATACCTATTGCTTTATTAGGGATTTCACCATCAAGATATTGTTGACTTTAGCCAAGTCGCATTACAGTCATTAACAGACATTACCATCCTTTGGAATCTTCTACAGCAAGAAAAACAAACAATAAAACTACTTTTAAGGGCAAAATGTTCATTAGCAAAATAAAAAAAAACAAAATGCTTTTTAATGTTGCAGATTTGCAATTACAGCAAACAACCAAAGATTTTTTTCTCCAACAGCAGAAACAAGCTATTTCAGTCCATTTCATTGAGTAATATAATTATGTTCATTGCATGGATATAAACAAGGGGCGAGACATTAAGCCAATCCCTTTGTGCCAGAAATTGAGTTTTCTCAGAATGATATTCACTCTCAGCAATGCATGCATTGATAATACAATTTATAAATGTTATTCAAACATCTCCATTGTAGTACAATATCACTAGAAAGTCTGAAATTGCCTGGTGTAATTACAGGAGTCCTCAACTAAGAATCAAACATACCTGAGTTCCAATTCCGACTCTGCCACTTACTAGCAATACAGTCTTGGGTAAATTATATAATTTAAGGATTATCCTGTATCTGAAAGATAGATATCTCTGTTCTTGGGAGGCTAAATAAGAACATCACAGAGGAAAGCCGTCTAGTGACTGCCTGACCGTTTTGTCTCTCTTCGCTGAGGAGCCAGAATAATGGGCACTGTCTCTTCAGTACTGCCTTTAAAACAAGACTCAGTCTGGGGGAGTGGGAAGAAGGCAGCATGAGGGCATCTACAGTTACTCTTCAAGGCTGAGGAAGGAAAAACATCAGAGGCCAGGAGTTCAGGTCCAGCCTGGGCAACCCATAGACAGACGACTTTGTCGTTTAAAAATAGGAAAAAAGATCTAAACAGAAGATTAACGAGCTGACATAAAGACATATATTTTTTCTCTGTGTCATGTCTGCATCTCCAGATACTCAGGTGTTTCACATTTCAGAGCTGTCCTTTTATTTTTGTTTTTCTAAAACAGAGTAGTGCAGCGTAGCAGCACAGCGTAGTCTTGAACCTACCATCCTCTGGCGTCAGCTTTTAGAGCGCTGGAATTACAGGCCTGCCTGACCCCCATGGTCAGCCCTGGATTATTTCTCCGAATTACTTATTCTGGTAGATATTTGCTGTTTCCTGCATAGCTATCTATTTTGATGCACACTTTTTATTCCTGGAAGAGGATTTTTTTTTTTTGTCATACATGGAGATCATGAGAAAGCACAGTGCTCCACCTGTGGCATTCTACAACTTCAGGTAAGTTTGCTTCTAAAATAATCCAGGTGGCATATAGAAACAACAGGCAAGCGCGGCAGAAAGAATGTTAGGCAAGGAGGAAAATCTGCAGCGTTTCTAAGAAAGCACATCTAGAGAGTTCCGAGTAACAATACAAAAAAGAATAAATACAAATTATGGTTTGAACTAACTTTTAACTTATTGTAAGATGAGTCTCTTTTCTTCCTGTAAAACTGGATTGTGACTGAGGCCAGACTTTGACTGTAAATGCTGTGGGGACGGAGCCATAGGAAATGCAAACATAAAAGGTTTAACCTTTAATATGTAAAGTGAATAACTTTCAGCCTACAGAACCTTTTTTAATTAGAGTAAATAAATTCAATAACTCTTCACATTTCATTCTGGAAGCTTCGGCTCCTCTTTCAAACTTAGCTGTACATCATCAACCAAACGTATTTAGCGTTCTCTGATAACACTATTCTTTAAAGGCTTTTGTAAAGTCTACCAAAACTTGCAAATAGCGACTACCTCTAAAATTTAAATTATTTTCTGGTGCTTTTATTAAAAATTAATTCACACTCCCACTTACAGCTAGCTGTTCCTCAAGGTAACTTTAAATCGTATTTAAGAAGCTGGCTAGGTGAAAGTGTATGCAAAAACCGCTTCCCATATTCAAATTACATCCCTTGAGCTGATTTTTAAGTGCCATGTACATTTTTAAATTAAAACGCACCAGTCATTAAGTCTCCCTGTTTCCAGAGCACTTTCAAATTCCAAAGTTCTCCACTATCCGGAAACACGGGCTATCCGCGCGCCTTCGTCCGCTATTGCACAACTTCACACTTCAGTTTAGTGCTTCAAGCATCTTTACCCGTTCCAGCACTGACAGAACGCTTTAAGACACCCATATGGTTAGCTTTCCCCACTCTATTCCTTCCGCAAGGTAAACGCTGCAATTTCGAACCTTCAAAGATGCCCGCTCGTACAAGCAATCAACCTACACTTACGACCTAACTCTGAAGCCCAAATCAAGCAGTGTAGCGCCCCTCATAAAGAACTTAGTCCCCCAGACGTCTCGTAAGGGTACCGTCCGATCTTTTCATCTGCTCCGCTGTCCCACATGGCCAGTCTACCTATACAGTCAGCTCTAAGGTCCCTTTGCTGCCCTCAGCTCAGGTATGCCACTCACTATAGTGAGCGGCTTTTCCTCCCCATCGTTCCCGGAGTCTCCGTCCATTACTGCCCATCTCCCTCGACGAACCTCCCGACGACCACCATCCCCACAACGATCCTGTGCCCAGGCGCCCCTCATTCAAATTCCAGTCTCCATCGCAGCACAGAGCGGGGGCTCTCTCCGGAACGCCTCGGAAGAGACGGGAGGATGAGCGTTCGTGTCCTCCAGCAGCACCAGCCCCACGCAGACTTGGGTCGCCTCTCTCCGTGGAGGGCCGA
>LOEQ01001695.1:161542-181245 GCA_001685075.1 Bramus lutescens | reverse complement strand
TCCAGGACAGGCTCCAAAGCTACAGAGAAACCCTGTCTCGAAAAAAAAAAAATTACTTACGCCCTAAGTCTTAGGGAAACAACCGTGGAAACTATCTGTAGACTCCTGAGATGAGTGGAGTGTTTGTTTTTCCTCCCATCATAGGCCATTTGAATTTGTTAGCACTACCACAAGTCATAAAGGAGTAATGTTTCAAACTACCTTCTAAATTTCAATAGACAATGACTTTGTAAGAACTCCTCTCCCCCAAAATCAAAAACCCGAAATCAATGTTTTAAATAATGTAACCATCTTTTAGGTTGGTGGAGCAGTTCCGTCATGTATGCACTGATTTGAGCTAGTCAGTTAATTTAATGAAAACTCTAAAGCTACCATAACTCATAATCAGTGCCATTAGCTGGGACCACGTAGTTCTTCTGCTTCTAACCTCTCATCTCCCACTAGGCTAGACTACCTTCTTTTTTACAACAAGCTCAGGGCAACACTGCAAAAGAGCAAAAGCTTACAGTCCCTCTTAAGACCTCGCCATGGAAATCACATAACCCTCCTGGGAGACAAAGGCTAAAAATAGAAAGCAAGATATCCCACTGTCTAAACTCCATCACATTATACTTGTCAAAGGAAGTCTCAAGAGAAAGCCACAGGTAAATAGACTCCATTGCCATATGAGAGAATTGCATTGCAGATGAATGTTCAGACCAGGACCGGGATAGGAAGAGTTTACGTCTCGTGTGCCATAGTGACCACCCACCTAATCTAACTCAAAACTCATGTCATTTCTGACTCCTTTCCTTTATGCACCTCACATGCTAGCAATTACCAAGCCTTACTAATTTTTACTTCCTACATATGCCTGAAAACCAGGTTGATACTTGTTAATCTTTCAGTCACACCAAGACCTTTCTCCTAAGAAATAACAGAATTGCCTTTTACTATATTGAGATTCTAAATAAAATTTGCCTTTACCAGCTTTCTAATTGCCCAAGCCAAAAACGTGTTCCGTTAAATTCTTTGTATTTTCACTCTTTGGATCGAATTCGTATTAAGACCTTAAAATTTTCCAAGCCAACAGTCACTCAGTTTTGTTGCCACAGGTCATTCAGGCCAGTATATCCGCGTACCTGGGAATTACCGCAAGAGCTTCATTAACTAGTTTCCTTATCTGATGTCTAATTCCACCCAATACATCTAGAGTTCAACCTCCCTAATGCTGCGACCCTTTAATGCAGTTCCTCATGTTTTGGGAACCCCCCTACCATAAAATTATTATTTTTTGCTAATTCATAACTATAATTTTGCCACTGTTACAAACTGTAACGTTAATGTTTTTCACAGGGGTCATTCAACCCTCAAAAGGGTCGTGATCCACAGGTTGAGGACCCGGATCTAGAGTAACATTTCTGAAATCTAAATCTGTTGTCCTTCAAACTCCCACTTGTTTTTAAGAGAGTTTGCCTAAGTATTCCTTAGCAAGTTCGTTGGTAGTCTACCAGCTTTTTCCCCAGTATTGGCTTCTTCCACTCGGAAAAGAAAGGTGTGAAGAACTGGTGATAGCTTGTTCCAGCAAATGTCATGTACTTGGGTCTCCTTCAGTAGCACTTTCCCTATGCCCGTAAAAGTATGATTGTCTTCTACTTACCATCTGACCCTTCTTCAATCATGTGGGTCAAAAGTGTGATTTAGGAATTGAACTCAGGTCCTTAGACTGACAGCAAGCACCTTTACCCTCTGAGCCATCTTGCCACCCCGTCAGTTTCCAGTTAAGAAATTACTTCCTCCAGGACATCAGTCTCTGCGCTCAAACTTGGCTAGGAGCCATTCTGTGTATCAGTGGCGATCACTACTTCATCTCTTAGGTAACTTTCAGTCTTCTATTGTAATGAAATCTGTCATTTTCCCACTGGGCTGACTGGTTCTCACCTTAAGGAAGGGCCAGTTCCTGTTTATCATTTGTCTACTGGCAGACACAGAAAGGGACGCAGTACCTTGAAATCTAAGTAACATAGTTGATGAGTGAACTAGGGAATCTAGATGCTAAGGTCTGATGGTGCTGACAGATGACCCCTTATGAATTATCGACCACCTGTTCCAGTTAGCTTTCTGTAGCTCTGTCATTGCAGTCCCAACTGGGTATGTCGTTGACAACTGATGGTGCAGGTAGAAGTATTACAGAAAACCCACCTTTGTTCACACTCAACTTGCCTGGTAATTACATGATTCTTGATACTAAGTATATACTAGACTGAAACCTTTTAATGACAGGTATTAACTCCATTCTATTCTTTGGTGAATGAGAATACACTGTTTTACAATAATAATCTTTAAATTAGGCAACTATATCATTCCACTTAAGTATTCTCCAAGCCATCTTTTATAGTCAAAATCAATCAATTTCTCTCTATAAATTGATAGTTATAAATAGACAGATAAATATGCATATCTATATATGTAGCTATTTATCCCCCCACCCTGCGATACTATGCTATTTAGTTTAAAAAGAACTTTAGGTAAATAGATCTTCAAATTTTAACTTTTAATAATTGAGCTGCCAGGCAGGGGTGGCGCATGCCTTTAAACCAAGCTCTGGGAGGGTCAGGGGAGGTGGATCTCTGTGAGTTCAAAGCCAGCCTGGTCTACAAGAGCTAGTTCCAGAACGAACACCAAAGCTACACAGAGAAACCTTGTCTTGAAAAAACAAATAATAATAATAATTGTGATTATTTGCTCTGAATCTTTATTTTCTTCTGCTGTTCTCTGTGAAGTGACTAACTAGAATGTAGTGCTTAACTTCATCTACTTTACAGACTTAGAAAGTCAGAGCCAGGCATGCTGGTACCTCCTGAGTTTGAGCTCCTGCTTGTAATCACAGCATTCAGGAGGCTGAAATGAGAGGGTCAGGCGTTTGAGACTAGCCGGGGCTACATAAAGCAAGTTATGATCTAACCTAGGTTACATAGCAGGACTGTTTCAAAAGAAGAACCAAAAGGCAAAACTTGAGTCAAAAGTAATTTATCCCTCTCATATACTCTCATACAAGGTATATCCCGTGTTGCGTCATACAAGCTTAACACCCCATGTTACATCATACTGCCTTATAGCACATTACACTTACCCTATGTTCTTAACAGATCATAACCTGCCAGATCATAGCTGTACAAGTGTCTGTCCCTCTATTTCTCCTGCCAGAGTACTCGCCAAAAGAATACAGGGACCATTTTCCTTTAGTTTTTACTGTATCTAATGTCTGTTCACTTCCAACCTCAGAAGTGCAAATGGCCTCCCAGCTTCGTCCTGCTTCTTCCCATTGATATTAGTGTGGCTGCAGCTTCTGCAGAGTGATGATGAACCATAATCAGTCCCCAAAGTTAGAGAAAAACTTACTGCCCAGAATCCTGGTTAAGACCGTAGACATGTCACCCTTGCTACACTCAAATGTCATGACTCCCTGTCATCGTGACACTCGCTTTTTGTAATGTAATTCTCAGCAATGAAAGGGGTGTATAGGATTATTGGAAACACAGAAAGAAGTTAGACTAATTCTTAGATTTTGCAAGAAGGGAGAAGACCAAGCACAGTGGGCACTTGTTACAGTGAGAATCACAGCTTTAGAACTTCTTGAAGGAGGAAAGTAGTAAACTTGAATTTCTTGGCACCTTAAAGTAGAGACTTAGCTCATACTTTTTAACTACACCTGAGTCCATACGCTAGACAAGTTTGAGAATTTAGTGTCTGCGTCTCCAGGTAGCTGTCATTTTAAGTCGGTGGCAGTGCATACTTAACACAGCTGGGCTAACAGCAAATAATCATGTGTAAGGATTAGAACAGTACATTTTAGTGTGGCCTAGAGGAGCTCTTTACTCAGTGCTGGTATGCGCTCCTTTGTTCAGATCATATACATCTCCATGTTCACCGTCTTCTTTAGTGAAAAATAGAATAGAATGAGCTGTGCGTGGCTGATTCCAAGACACTGTCATCACCAATCTGGCCAAAGTTTAGCATCTCCTTCAGTGGATGGCATAATTATAGTTGTCAGTATTTTTATTGTTATTGATCTGTCTAGCAATGATGCATCCTGAATTCCACACAGTAAGCTAGGCCAGGGTTTGTTTAATTTGTAAAGAACCGTGTTTTGGTGCGCAGTCTGGAGACTGCACAGTACAGGGCTAGACAGCCACATCAGATGAGCACACCGACTAGTGGAGAAAGAAAAAGCTGCAGATAAAGCTGCAGATAGCAACCTCCCCACACAAGAACTGCGTGAATCAACTCATAAGACCCTCCATACCTCTAACTAAACTCCACCTCCCTACACTGTGTTGAGGAATTGGGCATCTACCACATGGATTTCGATGAGGACATACACTTAAACTCTATTGTTGATTGCGTGTGTGTGCGCGCATGCGCGCAGCTACATGTGCTTGCAAAGGCCAGAGATAAATCAACAGGTGTTGTCTAGTGCTCGCCCTCTTTTTGAGACAGTCTTTTACTGAGCCAAGAGCTCAGCGATTGGCTAGACAAGATCACCAGCAAGCTCCATCCATCCCTCTGCTCCTGAAGTCGTGTCCTTACATTTATGTGGCATGCACTTTACCAATCAAACCATCTCTCCATTCCCAGCATTAAAATCTTTTTTCTTGGGTAGTCTTAGGTTTTCTTACTATCCTGTCTGTGTCCTTCCTAAGTACAGCTAATAGTAGTAAATGGGTTGCCACTATAAAGCACTTAGCAGGCTATCTATTGGTTTGTAAGGACTGCCAATAATGGTGGTGCCTCTGGCCTGCATTATGTTAAGATCCATTCTCTAACCCACTATTTGTTGCCAAATTTGAAATCTTTTCAGAAATACATGAGAAAGCCATGAGTTTCCTGAGAGTAAAGGTTGATGAAAGGAGTGTGTGTGTGTGTGTGTAATTGGTGGGAAGGGGATACACCCCTCTGTCATGCACTTGTGTACATATGGAAGCCAGAAGTTGGTGTCTGTTGGTCTCATATCATTTCTTCACTGCATGTTTTGAAAAGGTTTTCTCACTGAATCTAGATCTCCCCCTCATCACCCTAGACCCAGGTGAGGCCCAGGGAGCCAGCCTGCTTTTCTCTCTGTTCAGTGCTGGAGTTCCCATGTTCATTGCAGTCCCTGGCTTTATAGGTGGATGCTGAGGATCCAAACTCATGCTTGTTCAGCAAGCACTTTACCCTCTAAGCCATCTATCTCCCCAGCCCTAGTTCCTGCAAGTTCTTAAGCAGTTTGCAGTTTTCAAAGTGAATTTGCTTTTATTACGTGTTTCAATTACTGACTGCAAGACAAATTTACATAAATGCAGTGGTGTAAAACAGTTTTTTTTTGCCTTCAGATCAGTTTTCAGACTGGCACAGCAGGGGCTCGTCTGCTCCGAGGTCCCTTGAAAGGCTGGAGTCTGAAATCTGCAGGCTCTTCACTTGAATGTTTAGTAGTTGATGATGTCTGCTGGGGGCCTTGGATGGTCTCTGCATGGTTCTGGCCATGCTGTGCGCCTAGTTTAGGCTTTTTTTTTTTTCAGCATGGTAACTTAAGTTCTGAAATTGATGCTTGGGGTTGGACAGTGCATGCAGACAGACACTGCACACGCACTCACACGTTCTTTGTTGGAGGACTGCCGGTCACATTGTAAGAACATGTGGGGGACATGTGCCTATTAACACAGCTGTCTCCAAGCCATCATGCTGCTGTCCCTGATTTCAGATTTCCCCGTGCAGTAGGTCTTACAGATCACTTTACTGGTGGGAAGTTGCAAGAAGTGTCTAAACTAGAGAATTGAACACAGAAAACTCAATAGTGACCTCATAGGTCCCTCCCACTTAGTTAGGATAGTTGATTAGTTTTGAAGATGATGTATGTTCTCTATTTATAGAAGTAGGGGAAAATACTTATGAGATGTCTGCTTAGAAGACTGACCAATAAAGACCAATTGGATGGTCAGCATTTTGTGGGAATGTACTAGCAGTATTTTCACTGAGCAATGTCAATGGCTTTTAATCTTGCTGATTAATTTAAAAGAAGGCTGACAGACTTCAGCTGGTGTGCCAATTTCAGCCAACCCTGTCATTTATTGGAACACTCATGTCCGCATTGTCTGTGGTTGCTTTCATGTGGCAATGGCAGTCTTGAGTATTTATGAGAGGAACCATTTTTCTGCCAAAGCGTAATTGCTCTCTGACCCTTCCCTGTTGTAGAAGACTGACCAGATAATGTCAGATATTTCCCTATTGAGACTGGGTTTACCGAATCATCTGTTTAGCAAACAAGAGCTTGCATTGGTGCAAGAAATAGAATCAACTTAATGCCTGTCATCAGAATCACTCAGACATGCAAGGCAGAAGCCCCATGTTTACACATGCAGTATTGTTGAGCAGGTCTGTTTCATGGCTGGGTATACGTTTCTCCATGAAGGAAGGCACAGTGGCTAAAGGTAAGTTACAGATATTATAGAGGGGGCTTCCTAGAAGACGGGCACTGATTAGGTTCTCGGAAATAAGCTTAACGGGGTAAAAATGGTTAAAAAAATCATTTTAGAATGGTGGTGTGAGGACCACGAGGGTTCATAGCTGCAAAGTGGGAAAGAGAGAGGTAGAACTGACTAATAGTGAAAGCTGCAGAGACAGGAAAAGCCTTAGAAGCCAGAGGGGTGGAGGGATGGCTCAGCAGTTAGAGCGTGTGCTGCTTTCACAGATGACCCCAGTTCAGTTCTCAGTGTCAGTGTCTGACTCGGAACAACCACCAGTAACTCCAGCTCTGGGGGACTCTGAAGCCTCTTGCCTCCATAGGCATCTGCATTCATGTGCACATACCCACACAAATAGTTAAGAATAATTAAATTTTTTTAATTGAAAAATTGAAATGTCTTAAAAATTGTAAGATTTGAGAGTTCCTCAGAGAACAGAACTGTGAAAGTATTTTTTAGCTGTGAGATGGTGAAGAACCTAGAGGGCTTTGGCCGAGCAAACGAGTTGACCAGGGAAGTGGTACCGTTTTTAAGATGTCAATTGCATTTGGAGGGCTATACTTACAGAAACAAAGATAGACTCCATCATAAGAAATTTTGAATTTGCAGCATCTGATGACAATCAAGTGAGTTTTTGACTTTGGAAGCCTGAACTCAGGAAAAGGGAGCATTCAATAAAATGGTATTTGAAGTCCTGAATAAAATTGCAGCCTCCCAAAAAGCAGGGAACAGCATCTAAGTGCATTGGCCAGGCTGTGAACCCATCCACTCAATAGGATGGCAAGTTTAAAGCCTGTCTGGGCTACAGACTGAGTTCAAGACCAGCCTGGACAACTTAATGAGGACCTGTCTCAAAACGTAAAGAGGGAACTGGAGAGATGGCTCAGTGACTGGCTTGGCTACTTTTCGCTGCTGTGATAAAACACTGTAACGGAAGGAAGGTATTTTGAGTTATGGTTCCAGGGGCTCATAATGACAGGGACTGCTTAGCAGCAGACAGGCAGCGCAAGATGCTGAGAGATCAAACTTGGAAATAGGGTTATGATCTCTGGAAGCCTGTGACGTACTTCCTCCATCAAGGCTGTACAACCTTACCCCAAACAGTGTGCCACTAACTAGGCAAATTTCAAATGCCCAAGCCTTACAGAGGGATAATTCTCATTCAAACACACCAGTGGCCAAGATCGCCTGCTACTCTTCCAGAGGACCCAAGTGATCCAAGTGCAGTTCTCAGCGTTTTACATCCAGCCCCTCACAACAATCTGTAGCTCTAGTCCCAGGGAATTAGCTTCTAGCCACAATAAGCATACACACAAAGTCACAGATGCATACACATAAAAGTAAATCCTAAAGCAGTTCAGTCAAACACTGTGTTTTTGTGATGCTCGGGTTTGAACTCAGGCCTTGAATTTCTAAAGCAATCTAGCATATTATTGCTTGCTTCAACAGTGTAGAAATTAAAGCTTAGGAGGCTAGCTTCCCCAGGATCACACATCTGGTAAATGGTGGAGCTGATTTCTCAAACCAAAAGTATTTTTCCTTATGAAAAAATTTCTTTTTAATAAGCTACTGGGTAATAATAATAAGAGATGTATAATAGGCACATCACTGAAGTTATACTTTGTATTTTTTGTTAATCCCCATTTTCACTGAAGTAGTGATATTAGGTCCAATGTTACAGCACTTGCCTGTAAGCCCAGCACTTAAATGGACAGGAGGATCAGTGATAAGGTCCTCTTACTAAAGCATATATCTAGTTCAAAGCCATTCTGGACTATATAAGATTGTTTCTAAAAAAAAAAAAAACAACAAAGCAGCAACAATAAACCAAATATATAAAGCTGTGGAATCCAAAGTACTTAAGAATTTGACCCCCATGAAACAGCACCTTGTCTCCATTATGTTCAATATTAACAACTCCATTTTCTCACACTTGGAACTGTGTTTTATTCTTTGTTTTCATTTTCAGGTGTCTGCTCTTGGGGCTGAGTTGTCGTCAGAGGCATGCAGAGAGTTGGGTTTCTCCAGCAACTTGCTCTGCAGCTCTTGTGATCTTCTTGGACAGTTTAACCTGCTTCAGCTGGACCCCGTTTGCAGAGGGTGCTGTCAGGAAGAAGCACAATTTGAAACCAAAAAGGTCCTTTTTTCTGTTGTATCTCTTGCTTTACATGCTTTAGTTGACATAGATAGGATACAGACTGTTTAAACAGGAGTCTCTAGCCTTACAAGTTTTAGAAAACGCCTGGTCTACTCTATCAATCAAAGGAAAAGCGCTTACATAGCAGGATCCATTCCACTGTGGGTATCCATCCAGGGCAGGGGAAGTTAGAACACTCAGCACAGAGTGACCATAGCAAGACTGTATCCCATCATGAGCTAGACTTCCTTATCTCTGGCCAAATTAAGGCAAGGGCCAGTTAATTACACTTTGGTTTCTTTTTAATAATAAGCCAGTTGTACAAAGAAATCTGAGATGGTAGCACTGGTGCAAAATGTTGGGTACAAATGTGATTAACAGAACTGGCGCTGTCTATACCATTACTGGAAATTCCAGATACCCATAGCCTTATCTATCCTTTTTGAGAAATCAGTCCAGGGTAAGAAGTTCTGCCCCCCAAAATCTGTTGTTTTGAATTCACTGTTCATGTAAGTGCTCAGGGTGCTTTGTTTGCAGGTGTGGGTGGGTTGGCAGTTTGAAGACAATCTCACTGTAGAACTGGCCGTGTAGCCCAAGATGGACTTGAACTCATTGCCCTCTGGCCTCTGCCTCCTTGGGTCTGAGTAACAGAGTGCTCACCTAGGATGTACACAGCTCTGTCTTCAGTGCTCATCACCAACATAAAGCAGATTATATTAAAAGTGACTTAGTGCCAGGCGGTGGTGGAGTACACCTTTAATCCCAGCTCTCAGGAGGCAGAGGCAGGCAGTTCAAGGCCAGCCTGGTCTACAGAGTGAGTTCCAGGACAGTTAGGGCTGTTTCACAGAGAAACCCTGATTCAAAAAAAAAGTGACTTAGTGAGATTTCAAAAAAAACAACATCCCGTTTCTTTGTTGAGTTCCTTGTATTACTCTTTCACTTGTCCGTGCTGTACTGTGTGAGGTGTTCCTACTTGTAAAACTGTCAAATAGTAATGCTTTCTTGTGACTAGATAAAGTTTACTTCTAACACTAAGTATATATTTATTTAGAGTTTTAGAGGAAAAATAAAGCGCGTGTTGTTAAAATACTACTCTTTTGTGGTAGCCAGCCTTAACACTGATCCCTCCATCTGATGACCTGAAGTTCCCAGTGTCCCAAGTGAGCTTAGAGTCCAACATGTTCCTTGCTTTCTTGGCTGGATTAAATCCACAGTTTGTTTTGTGTTCAGATTCCATACATGTAAGGTAGTCCCTATACATGTATAAAGCTAAGCACTGAGTTTTAAAAGCTTGATTTGAAGAGGTTTAAGACCAGATTTAACTGGTTTGCTGTGACTCCCCTCTGCCTTAATAGTGAAATACTCACATGGGACAAATTGCTAAGGACTCTGTGAGTCCTCTCATCATCGTCCCATGGCTGTGCCATTATCCAGCCCCAAAAGATATCACTAATATCTCAAACTTAGAAAGCTGGGATAAGAAAGGATGATTGCATTAACAGTGTTCATCTCACAAGCCCTTTCATCGTTACAAAATATGTCTGAAATATAAACAGTGCATAGAAGAGCTGTTTCTGCCTATTGCTTTTTGTCAGTGTTCCTTCAAAATACCCATTTTTAATATAGTTTTTGTGAAACCAAATTTGGATCTCATTCCTCTAAATTTAATTATATTACTGTTGAGTTTTTACTACATGTTGAACTGTGCGTTGTACCTAGACAGTTTTCAGCTGCTACAGCTTAGCGATAACAGGCTAAAGTAGTCTGCCAGTTACTATTAGCTAATTGTGGCTACAGTGTTTTATATAGCCAAGGACAAGTGAGTCTGCTTCCTAATAACCTTTTGTACTGAGTTTAGTGCTTTCTCTTTGCTGCCAGCCCCGAGCACTAAACTCCATTTCCCATCAGGCATTTTCTAGCGCCTTTCATACAAAATGAAGGAATACTTTTTATAGGTGCAATGGAAACAAACCAGAAAAAAAAATACTTAGAGGTACAACTGCAGCCGTGACAGTGGCATGTGGAGCAAGCCTCGTAGACTTTGCTGTCCCGTCCAGTAGAAAGCAGTGAGTGCCACAGCTCAGCACAGGCTCACTGTGTGCAGTAAATACACGTCCATCTCACTCGACTCAGGCCTGCACTTATCTTCTAAGTCATTGTTAAATTTGATATGTGCTTGATAAAAATTAAATTCTCATATAAAATTAGCTCTGCTAGGTTATTTACAATATGTTTTAGGTCTTGTTTTGTTTGTTTTTAGGTAGAATCTGGCTATATAGTTCTGGCTAGCATACAAATACCTGTATTACTTTTCCAGTTACAGTGGCCAAATACCTGATAGAAGCAGCTTCAGGAAGAAAGTGTTTATATTGGCTCACGTTCTAGTCACAGTCAGTCATGGGAAGGGAGTTGAGACAGCAGGAGTACAAAGGAGCTGGTTACCTGCCCAGTCAGGACGAAGAGAACAGTGAAGCACAGTGCTCACCTACCTTCTTCCTTTTATTTAGTCCAGGACACACTCCAGAACCTGGAATGGTCTGCATACTTATGGAATGGATCCTCTCCCCCCACATAGCCTAATCAAGACCATCCTCCATGGCATGCCCCAAAGCCTGTCTTCCTAGTCATTCTAGATCCTGCTAAGCTGATAGCAACAATAACTGTCATGCTGTCATCATTAACCAGCCTATAGAGATCAGGCTGGCCTTGATCCCATAGCCATCCTCCTTTTTCTTCCTTAATGGTAGGATGATGTGCACCACATCTGGCTATTTAGTCTGTCTTTTATAATACAGTTTCAAATGTTGGCTTTTCTAGTTCCATGTGTTGTAGATCTATCCAAAGATGAGGCCAGTTGTTTTTAATAATGGTCAATTATTTTGTTTAAAAAAATTATGGAAGCATATAATATCTTGAAATCCTTTGAAATTTATTTTGTTATTTGCATTTTCTTTTTCTTTGGTCTGCCCAATGCATTTTAGCAATAAAGGACCTACTATCGTTCTCAGGTATTACTTAGAATGAGTATTTTGTTCTGCTGTTCTGTTACTGTTTTAAGTAGCTTTCAAAGCTCACAGCTATGGTTTCAAACAGTAGTTAACTGGAGAAAGCATACAAAGCTTAATTTGTAGCTTAAAGAAAAATGTAAGCTACTGTAAAAAGTTGAATTTCATTGGAGTTTTGTGCAATTAGTATTTACTTAGCACAAATGACTTCAGCTTTTCGTAAAGAGTCTTAAGGTGAAAGGGAAGGTATTGAAGATACGACCTTTCCCACTGACTAAAGCTCTTCCCATTGATGTTTTACTTGACCCTCTTTGGCCAGTAGTCTTAGCTTCCTGCTAAGAAAGGAGTGAGGTTTTTCATCATAAACTCCACAGGTGAGCATTAGCTGGGATTGGGGATGTCAGCTGGAAGCCGTATGGGGCTGGTTGTATGTATTGTCTTTCTTTTGCTGCACCTTTGCATGTTAGTTCACTTGGTTCATTAGTAACTGCCCTTGTGCTAGGAAAGCACAGTAGCTAACTGTCCATTCCTGCATTTGCCACCTCCAACTCCTTCCACTGGAAACATAGTTCTTCTGTACTCATATCACTGGGCTATTTTAAATAGAGACCTACTAGCTCACGTATGACCAGAGGAGGCAAAAGTTGGCTGCTGAGGATCAGTTGTTAGCCATCATGTGGCTGCTGGAAATCCAACCTTGGATCCCCTGGAAGAGCACCAGTGCCCTTAACCACTGAGCCATCTCTCCAGCCCTTACTCTAAGGTATTAACTGGAGTTGGGAAATAACAAAAGAAGCTATTAGCTGCCACAGTGGCTGTGTGGAAAGTGTATTGAAACCAAAAGATGGAGCTGTCTTAAGTAAAGAACAGAGGTAGAGCTGGATATGATGATGTACACCTGTAATTACAGTGCTCAGAGGACTGAGGCAGGAGGATTGCTTTGTGTTTGCACCAAATATAATTAAGACCTTTTTCAGAGACTGAAGAGAACAGAATAAGATACTAATTAAGAAGTCCCACTAGTAAGTTTTTGTTCCAATTTTACAGTAAACCATTTTTTCTTTTTTTTAACTTTTTTTTTAAATCTATTTATTTATTATGTATATAGTATTCTTGGTATTCTGTCTGTGTGTGTGCCTGCAGGCCAGAAGAGGGCACCAGATCTCATTACAGATGGTTGTGAACCACCATGTGGTTGCTGGGAACTGAACACAGGACCTTCCAAAGGGCAGGCAGTGCGCTTAACCACTGAGCCATCTCTCCAGCCCTACCATTTTTTCTAGAACTGTCTTTTAGGACTTAATTCATCTCCTTCCTTGTCTACTCTCATCACCATCCCTAAGTCAGATTAGTGCCTCCTCCCTGTTCCTAGAGTGCTTGGCAGATAATTTGGCTGTGCTGTTGTTCTGATTATTTTGCCCTTTATTGTGCATAAGTTAAGCTCTTTAAAGTCTTCTCATGTATTTCTAAGACCCTGACCTTTTGAACACTGACTCACAAGTCTTTGTACTTGAATGAGTCCATTTTCACTGAGAACAAATTAGATACGGTGGGTTTAGGGTTTATTTCCAGTTATTTTAAGAACATGGGCCTTAAATTCCAGCCCTTGGGAGTCTGAGACAGGAAGACTGAGTTTGAGGCCAGCCTAAACAGCATAGTTGTGGCCAACCTTTAAGAATACTTAAAAATACAATAGAACCTTACTTTACAACTGTTTTTATATTTATGTGCTTCGTGTATGTATGCTGAAGAATAGTAAAAGCTTTGAAAGAAACAGACACTTGTTTTTCCTGGTGGCACTTGCCCACTAGTAAACCTCAGTAGTAAGTATTAGCGGCAACTCCAAATCTTTCATTTCTACATTTTATTTTTAAGGAAGTATCAAAAATGGATGTGTTAATTATTTGGTACAGTTTGCTGACCATCAGCCTTAATTAATAGTGCTTATTTATTGAGAGGGTCTCACTGTGGCCCCTGCTGTCCTTAAGCTCACAGTCCCCCTGCCTCAGCCTTCTGAGCACAGGATCATCAACAGGCAATGCTACGCCAGCCAACAGTGAACGTGAGCATGAGATTAAAAATAATTACATTTTATCTTAATTTTGTTTTTGATTAGATTAATTAAAAATAATTTTTAAAAATTTTCTTGTATTTTTCCTGAGGATAAACACAAATCAATTGTTCCTTTTTTATTCTGAACATCTGTCTTCTAAGGTTTATACACTTACGTCAGTCTTTCTACTCCTGTGACCTGTCATCTTTATTCCCACTCCAGCTTCTTGCTCATAGTGCTCCTGTGGAGTGGCTTCTCCTTGATGCGTGTCCACATCTTTAGAACCCTGGGGTTTCGTGGGCTTTTAAGCAGGTTTATTTGGTTGATTTTCTTCTTTCTTTAAAATAGCTTTGGTTCCCCAGTTTAGCACCTTTGCTCCTTTCCGTTCACACCTGCACTCCGTCTGTTATCCTAAAGCCACACCTGTCAGCAAAGCAAAGCCTTCTAAAACTAGAATGTGCTTAGCTAAATTACTCATATAAAACAATACTCAGGGGGCTGGAGAAATGGCTCCGCGGTTACGAGCACTGACTGCTCTTCCAGAGGACCCGGGTTCAATTCCCAGCACCCACATGGCAGCTCACAACTGTTTGAAAAATCCAGTTCCAGGGGATCTGACACCTTCACACCAATGCACATAAAATAAAGATAAATAAATCATAAAAAAATAAAAAAACAATACTCAGATTGTTTGAAGTTCATCCATAGTTTGTTCCATCTTGATAGACTCTAGGGGGAGTTTGGGAAAGTGGTTGAGAGCCTGGTTTTGGCACCCAGGTTGCTGGGTCCAGCCCTCTGCTGCTCAGCTGGTGTCTTGAAGGATCTGATCTTGTTGCCCGCCCCCTATCTCTGTGGGCTCCTTCCTGCCCTGTGGTTGCTGTGAGATAAAGAGAATGACTATTCACACAGAGCTTGGAGTTGTGCTTGATCTGCAGGTGCTTGCCAGATACCTGTGCTGCTGGCAGTGATACACACTAGGAGCATGGTCGACAGGATATGTGTGTAGTGGTTAAGCAAACAAGGAAAAGTAGAAATTTGAATGACTCTGGAAATGCCACAGCAATAACTGTTGGCAGAGTACAGGAAATAGAACATGAATCGTTAGATTTGCCAGTGATAAAAATTTACAGCATAGTGTTCTTATATTCTCTTTCCAGCTCCTCTCTCAGTTGGTGCAGGAAGGACCATATCGTGATAACAAAACAGTGATGTGAAAACTTTTAGTGTTTGCAGCTACTTGGTATGGTGTCAGGGTCTCTGATCACCATGGCCACCAGAGTCACAATCCTCAAGAGGCAAGAAGACAGTTCAGCTCAGTATGACCAATACCCAATGTTGGCTCAAAGTTCAGGGATCTGACCCCTAGTAGTTTATTTTAGGCATATTTAAACACAGCACAATTCAATGAAAACTTTCCTAGTGATAATTAACTCATTCCTGTGTGCACAATAAAGCACACATAAATCTCCTTGAGAAATAAAGTGAGCTAAATGAAGATGAGACATGCAAACTTTTGTAAAGTACATATAACACCTTTCATAAAGATGTGTTCTATAGATTGACTACATGTGACACCTTCCATAAAGATGGGTCCTAGAGATGAACTGATAAACAAGCTTGAGATAAGAGTCTAGGAGGAATCTGATATGGTCTCCACCACACAGCACACCAGGTTCACAAGGCTGTTCACTATGTCCACCTTCTGGATAGATTACAGGTTATTCCTTTGAGGGAACAGCCTTGTGTGTTTAACTGTCCGGGTTCCCTTAGTTCTTACCTGTGAGCACAAAGAGCTCGGGACCGGGTCCTACCATGTGGAACAGAATGTGTGTAAATGATATCAAACCAATTCCTGGAGTTCAATGCTTTCAGTCCTGCCAGTGATTGGATTTTAGTGAAGAATATAGTATAATTGATCTTTTAATCATTTTATCGCTTAAGACCTTGCATAAAAGATGTGAGGGTTTGGGGAGGTACTGCTGGAAAACTGTCTTCAGAACATTGCTGTGGGAGTCAGTCTTTATCAAAACAAACGTAATGGAGCGCAGCCTGCCCAAACTGCTGGGGTGTTTATTTAGGTGTCAGGGCATGATCCATCACAGCTTTACCACTGAGCCCAAAGTTCTAAACCACAACACTGTTCAATATCATCTTGAAAATGTTGACAGTAATTCCTTCTGTGCAAAATTTCTGTAAAAATTGAATGACTTAAACATGAAGGCCTGAATGGCCGTAAGGTCTCTCCCTGTTGGACCTTCAATTCAGTATACATGAACAACTAATAGAATTCCATTACTACTATTTATTTAAAATTATCAAATCTTTACCTCTCTGTTTACCCACAGACTATGACTCCCGTTAATTTGGTGATTTTGAAAAATATACTACTTGTTCTTAACTTTAGATAAGGTCCAAACAAATGACATAATTTTTATTAATTTGAAAAAGGAGGGCATCAAAATTTTTTTATTCTTTCCTCATATATATATCCCAACCATAGATCTCTCTCTCTTCCCCGATAATTGTTTTAAATTTTAAAGAAATATAAACTATAGCCAATTTCAGCGTGATTCAGAAGTCCACTGGAGCAGGATTGCCTAGATGGCAAGCTTAAGCACTAACCTGCCAGAGACACTGTGCTGCTATTGTGGAAAACACAGACGGCTGAAGAGGTGAAGAGGAAGCTGCTAACTGCATGGCTTTGTAATCACTAAAGAAATTTCATGCTGCTTAAAATAGCATCCAAAGTTTCTACAGAAACTGATTTCTTCAAAGGAAACAAAATCAGAACATGATTCTTAGTGTAACATTAAAGTGTTCTTCTCAAAGGAGTTTTTACATAAAATAATGCTTGGTAACAGTTCAGATCCAGTGTGACCATTACTAAAACCACCTCTTGTGTAGCAGAGTACTAACTAGTGGTACAAGTAGATTATAATAACTTGTAATAATGGCCACTTGTATCTGTTACCTTGTTAGTATATGAAAGCACTCTTCCAAGAATTTTAAGTTGTAGGCAGTGGAGGCACAGAGGCAGGGAATTTTAGTTCAAACCCAGCCTAATCTACATAGCAAATTCTAAGCCAACCAGATCTCTGTCCTGAGACCTCATCTCAAAATGCTTGAAGCAAATTGATTTCTATAATATCCTCATCACTATCATACTTGTAATTTTTACTTCATAGTTGAGACCTAGGTAATATCCTGTCAAAACTAAGATCACAGAGCTAAATAGAGGATATGTTCATGTGTGTGTGTGTTCAACAAGGTTTTGAAGTTTATTTTATAGCTATTTGAACTGAAAATATGTGTTTTTACACTTGCCTTTAATATGGAAAGTTGATACAGCTTTTAAGAGCTTAATAAATTAGCATCAGCTCTCTAAGCATCCGTTCAAACATTCTATCATAGTTATAGCTTATACTAAGAGTAAACAGTGCTCTCAACCTTCCTAATGCTGTAAACCTTTAATACAGCTCCTCATGTAGTGCTGACCCCAACCATATAAATATTTTCATTGCTACTTCATAACTGTAATTGTACTACTGTTATGAATCATAACGTAAATAACTGATATGTAGGCTATGTGATATGCGACCTCTGCAAAAGGGTCAGTCAACCTGCAAAAGGGTTGTACAACCCACAGATTGAGAACTGCTTTAATTCAACAGGAGTAATTGAATCTGCCTTTCCCAAGCACAGCTACTGTAGACTCTTAGGCTTCTAATTACCTTTGCATTTATATGCTAAATGTTTCTCCTTGATGTGGGCTCTGTGGGTGCCAAAATTAACCCCTAGAACAGTAAGGAATAGAAGATATTGGACTTGCATAACTGGGCTGAAACATAGTATCTGAATTTAAGGTGGTAACCACTAAAAAGAAAACAGAAATAAAATATTACTAAAAATACTAAAAATAAATACTAGAAGAAGGAAGTTGGTAGGTCTCTCACGTGCCAAGGGATCCCAGCTACTGAAGAGCCTCAACCCGGTGGTTGGTGACATAGTCCTTCTGTGGGTATAGCCATGTAGAATTAGCCAGTGGGGAACCTACAGCAAACTGTTTAAGTGTGTCTTGTGGAGGATGAGATACAATTGGGTTTTGATTTCTTTTTAGACTGTGTTTTTTGTTTGTTTGTTTTAATATGATGTCAGGTGCATTGGTTTCTTTTTTAAAAAAATTTTTTTGTGTGAGGGGTGCTATGAGCTGATGGGTGTTGCATTGTTTCGGGTACAGGTAACCTTCCTGATAGGCTGTCACTTTGGATGGGAACAGGGTTTACTCTGGGGAAAGTGACAGCACACAGAAGTGGGGTTTTCTTTCCACACAACTTTTGCTACTGTATTAGCTTCAGGTTCGCTTTTTCAAAGCAACTGAATATTTGAATTTTGAATCATCTCATAACTGATTTTCAATTCTTCAAGTTAATGGGAAATAGGTTGTATTTTTCAAATGTTAGGAGCCAAAAGTCATTTCTTTTTCTTATTGCGTGTGATATGGAGAATGATTTACCATTTTCTAAAATAGTTTAGCCTATTGCCAAGCTAGCTGGTGTCGCTGAAAAACTGCTTAGATGTCCAAGCTCCAGACCACATGTGCTAATGCTTCTGTAGTTTTGAGCTCAGGGAAGTAGAGTGACCATATTCCCCTTTTCTCAAGTTACTTCTTTTCCTGGGGAATATCGGAAGGATTGAACACACTTAGAACACTTAGACTTGCTAAGCTGGAGTTTGTATAGGAGGTGTGTCTGTTAACATGAACTCTACCTGAAAGCCCCGCTGTGACAGTGATCTTCCCTGACAAGGGCATTCTGGGAAGAAGGGCTTGTTTTGGCTCCCAGTTTGAATGTAGTCTATGGCCTATCGTGATGAAGTCATGCTCACAGAGCTGAGGAAGTCAGCAAGCAGATGGAATGGTGCTGGCGCTCACCTAGTCTCCTTTTCCTGCAGTCCCAGACCCGCATCGTAGGTTGACTTTTCCCACCTCAGTTAGCCAAGTCTACATTAACCCTCAGGCTGGGGCAGTGATGACTTAGCTTCTGTTGAGTTAGCATGATTTACCGTTGGCCTTTTGCACATTCCTAGCATTTACAGGCAAATTCTGTCCATTGTTTCCACAGATCCTACTCATCACAGTAGGAAGGGAACCTAGTCCCTTCCTCCATAGCTTTCCTAGCTAAAATGTAATGGTGAGGAAACATTTCCTGTTATTTTTATTGAGCTTTTTAGTGGAGTATTGATTTTCTCGTTTAGAACGATCCCTCCTTTGGAGCTATCTTAAGGTAAATGTTAGCTTCTCACTCTCCTTGCAGGGCTGAAGACACAGAAGGACAGGTCTGCTTGGTGTAGAGTGCTTTAAATACCACAGTGTCCTTAAACAGAAAGGACCAGCAGATAATAAAAATGCACATAGTTAATCTAAAGGTATGGAAGTCTATTTACCAACTTAGTATACTAGGGTGACAGACAACCCAGCTTCTCTCCCTTGATCTGTGTCAACAGATGTAGTTTACAAGGTTTTTAATGTGTTTAGTGTGGCATAAATATACAATCTTGATAAAGAGTTTCCCTTACATTTCAGAATAGTGCCTTCATTATTCATCCACATATGATGAACTCATTTCTAGTGTATTAAAAAAAATTGGAAAATGTTGGACTTAACAGTGCAGTAAAATTTAAAACAGTCCATGAGTAAACATGGTTTAGGGAAAATATTTTCCCTGGATCTTAGTTGTCTGTGTTTTGCTAACTTTAGGTTTTGCAAGATGTGTTTCCATCGTATGAATGGTTATAAAAAGTTTTCCTTGCATTGGGAATGGTGTTCTCGGCAGTGTGGACTTAGTGCATCATACGCAGGAAGGCGGGGAGGATTGGAGAGAGGGAGGAGTCAAAGAGAGGTTGTAAGGGGTCTGTTTCCGTATTATTACTAGTACATCATGGTTATGCTCATACTCGTTAAATTGATGTTTTAAAGATTTGTTTTGTTTTGTTTTGTTTTTTGAGACAGGGTTTCTCTGTAGCTTTGGAGC
>LOEQ01001695.1:126411-137930 GCA_001685075.1 Bramus lutescens | reverse complement strand
CATGGGACCGGCTGACCCCCTGAGGTCTCTCACCTGCTCCACAATTCCTTGCCTGGGAATCGGCCCACCCTTGGGGCCGGTGCTGTTTTATTTTTACCATTACACCCACCTCCCACAATAAATAAGTTAAATGTAAAGAGAATTACAGACTTTGATCTGGCAGCGGCACTGTCCTAGGTGTAATAGAGATGAGGACACCGGTTGTCAGGAATATACAAAACCAAAGAGCTGGGTTCACCCTTTCCTGACATTCTCATACTCACCGATTCTGTCTTTCTGTTCCCGCCTGGCTGATCCCTTCAGTGTATCGTCTATTAGTGTGCTGTGCTTCTTCCGCCAAGTTGTGCCTTAACTTACACTGCTTCCCTCTTTCCCAGCTCACTGGCTGCCCCTCCCTCCAACTGACCTCTAGCAATGGACACAAACACAGTCTTCTTCAATAGGTGGTGGTGCCTGCATCTCCTGTAGACTGCAGGTGTCACAAGAACTGAACTCTGTTCTCCTGCTGTGTTTATGGGGCTCAGTCCATTGTTTGGCACAAAGGAGCTTAAAAAACCCTTATCTAATGCAAAGACTTGCTTATCCTCAGGGCCAGATCATGGTCCTGGTAATCCTTTCCACTTGAAACGTCCTTACTCTTAGTCCTACAAGAAGCCTTCTCAATGTCTTTCACCCACATCAACTCCCCTCTTGTAATGAAGACAGTATTTCAGATTTGTAACATGTAATTTAGCTCTTGATTACAACCCATGAGAATGTTCTCTCCATCCTCAGGAAAAGATGCTGGTCCTCCGCCACTCCTAGGGCACCTGGTGGCTCAGTAAACACCGGCACTCCTTTGAAGTAGATCCTTAATTCTAATATCTGCAACTTGCCGTCAAGAGCTCTCCCGAGCTTTAGAGATGAGGACTGCATTGTTCAGCTTCACATAAATCAGCTTAATTCCAGGAAAGTCTGAGTAACTGCAGGAAATTAGAGAGCTAGAACAAGCAGCCTTGATCCAAGGAACACGAAATCCTCCATATAGCAAAGTCATTTCTTAAGAAGGGTGATAAATCCCACTGACGGGAACATTCAGGCCTGTCTCTTCCAAAGATCCCGTCCTTCCCTGAACATAACACCCCTTCATCCCCCTTTTACGATAACTGGAGAAGAACCTCTCCAATGGGTTCTTAAATATTTGAAGATGACAGCTTCTGGGATCATCTGGTCTATGATGATTTACTGTAGTCTCCTGTTGGGCTGCCTGCTCCGAAACCGAGACCCAGGCAGGTGCTTGCTCCTCCTCTGCGACGAGGAGATTTAATGGCAGTTAAATTTCAACTTCCTTGGCAGCAACACATGACCTCAAACACTCGCAACTACAGAATGAACTGTAGACGGAGCCTGCTCGTTGCAGGAGCAGTCGGGAAAAGAACGAGCGAGCGGCCTCCATCTACAATAGACTTAGAGAAAGAATGTCCCCTCTGAAGGTTTCCATTTGGCAATAGAAGTGATGAATTATTTTCTCTACCATTAGGTAATCTGTGATATGCCAGATTAATTAAGGTCATATTGGAGTTTGTATCAGGGTCCTAATCCAGAAAGGAGGTCAGAGGTATCCCTAATTGAAGAGTCCAGTGGTATCCAGCTTTAGGGACAGCCTCAGACAAGAGAGAACATTAGCCCATCGCCTGCTCTTTTTAAGATTAATAATTTTCATTTATGAATGTGTCTGTCACACATGTATGTACCTGCAGAGGCCAGAAGAAGGTGCAATATCCCTTGTAACTAGGGTTATGAGCCTCCTGATGTGGGTGCTGGGAACAGAACCCAGGTCCTACGGAAGAACAGAAGTTCTCTTAAGCCCTGATCCATCTCCCCATGCCCTATCATCTGCCTTTGTAAATAGTTTTAGTGGCACAAAGCCAGATAACTTCTTTTACATGCTGTCTGGGGCTGCTCTCAAGCCATAATGCACTGAGTCTCTGCAGGAATCATCTGATATATTTATGACCTGGCCTTTTCCAGTAAAAGCTTGCCAGTCCCTGGCTCCAGGGTTTGGATGATGTCATCAGTATTCTCATGCATCCATTGACTACAATCTTTCTCTCAGATGACCTTGCTCTTGACTTGATGCTGTTCTGATATTCCTTCCTGCAAATAGCCTCGGCTGAAAGATCATTTCTTTTCTGGTAACCCTTTGAAAAGCCCTTGAATTTACTTTCAATTGGGAACTTGAATGAGATACTCACCCTTCAATTGATGACCCTGGGAGGAGGAATTGCCCCAAATGACTTGACCCAAGTTACCCTTCTATCCCTGGTGGGGTTGGAGCCAGCCATATCCAGGACACGTGGACAGAGAATGGAGCCATGGTCCTCCCAAAGGAAAGATGCTAACAAGGCAAAAACCAGCATCCACAGTATGAAACCTCTTCCCCTATCTCAAGGCTGGGCACATTCTATCCTTGGACAGTTCCCAGGGTGAGTTAATGAGAGTTGGATGTGATCTCGGAACCAAGGCCATCCCAGTAATAACAATGACCTACTATTGATGAGTTTGGATTCCAGACTACAGTAAGCACTTAATTAGATATTATCTTGTGTATGCTCCAAACAACTATAAATTACTTTTAATTTCTACTTTAACCAATGGAGTAAGTACAATAAGAGGTTTAATAAAAACTTGCTCTAAGGAAGTGGGGAGACAAAACAATGAGAAACAGTACAGCTTTATTATGGTTATTAGTGTTATCATTATTAAAGACAAAAGTAAGGCTTTTGAATCTGACCAACCTGATGTCAAGTTCTGAATCTGTTCTCAACCCTTGGATTCATGGGTAGGTAGTAAATTACAGGAAGTGAGAGATCATATCTACTTTTAACCCTGCTCTAGTCACTCTGGCCCCAGAAGGCAACAGTAAACACCTTAACACATTAATACTAATGACTTAAATTTTCTAAGCCTGAAATTTTAAACGTGAGATGGTAAAATACACACCCTTAACTCAGGAAAGGACTTCATGGTACAGCACACACTGAACTCTTAGCTTGGTGCCAGGTGCCACTTACCTGCCCTAGGTAAGCGTCCAATAAATAGCAAGAATTGCAACACTTTGACTGGTGCCACACCCTGTAAACCCCGCATATGTTGGTTCATCTGATGCCCACACCCTCTCCACTTTACAAGGAAACTGCGTTCCTATTCATTGTGTTTTGTCACAGATCCTGATGACGTCATGCCCCCTAACTAGTGAATCCAGCTCTGTCTACTAACTCCCAGGACTCTCGAGGCATTTCATTCAAGTTCTGTGACATAAATGGATTCTCTTTTTCTGTTCTACATTATTGGAAGAAATAAAAGCATCTTTCTTTAAAAGCACAACGTAGACTTTTCTGTAAGCCCTCCTCTTTCCTCCATTATTTCCAGAGAGTGGGGACAGCTGGCAGGAGATTCCCTTAGCTGGCCGGAGCCTGTTATTCACAGAGAGCCAACAGCAACAGCGGAAACAGCCTGGCGCTGGTCTCTCCACACCTCCAGGCTCCTGTAGGCCCTTCTTTCCCAGAATTGCCTGCTGCCATCTGCTGGCTATATGTTGTCTACTAAGTTTCTTTCCTTTTCTTTTTTTCTTCTTTTAGTTCTTCAAACTTTTATTGATTCTTTGTGGATTTCATATCTTGTGTCCCAATGCCACTCACCTCCCTGTTCCCCCACCCCAAATTTCTCTTCTGCCCTTGTAACCTCCCTCTCAAAACAAAACAAAAATTGAAAAGAAAAAGCAAAAAACAAGCAAAGTAAAGAAACAAAACAAAAAGAATCTCACTGTGGAAGCTATAGCGAGGCAGGTGTCTTAGGTTCACCCTTTAGGCCTGTCATCTTCATTTGCAAGTGTCATTGCCATGACTCAATCCTGTTGTTGTCCTGTGTCATGGGGATCCTGTAGTTTTGTATCTGTGGATTTGTCCCTTTCACATGCCCCAGAGGAGGATGCTGGGATGGGCCAACTCATAGCCCTGGTTTGCTGCCCCCTTTCTACTTGCTACCTGCAGCAGGTGAGAGAGCTGGCCCCTGGGTCATGAGAATGGGAGAACTAGTCCTGCCCCTCACCAGCTGTAGCACACAAGAGAGGAGACCCTGCAACCTGCCAAGGCAGCACAGTAGAGCTGACTCTGTTGAGTGTGTGTGGTGGTGGTGGTGATGGGGGACTCGGGTGAGCCAGCCCTGCGTGCATGAGAGTAGGAGAGATGAACCCAGCCCCATTCTTCCCCCAACAGCAATCGGGGAGAGAGGGCCCTGCAACTGGCCTAGAGTAAAACAGTGGAGCTGGCCCTGGTCATGCGAGTGTGGGTGACCCGAATCTGAGGACCAGAAAGCAGGAGAACTGGGCCCAGCTCCTTGGTGCAGGCTGCATTGGGTGGGCTGGCTCCTTGCTGCAGGCTACATTAGGTGGGCAGCTCCTTGCTGCAGGCTGCATTAGGTGGGCAGCTCCTTGCTNGGTGGGCAGCTCCTTGCTGCAGGCTGCATTAGGTGGGCAGCTCCTTGCTGCAGGATACATTAGGTGGGCAGCTCCTTGCTGCAGGCTGCATTAGGTGGGCAGCTCCTTTCTGCAGGCTGCATTAGGTGCGCTGGCTGAGGCAGTGCTGGAGAGCTCACCTGGTGGCGACAATGGTCTACTAAGCTTCCTTTCAGCTTTCCAAGGTCTTCAGAGGCTTCTGGTAGACTCTAGTGTTCGCAGACCAGCCAAGGTCCAACGGGAAAGACTCCAGGTGAGCTGCTCAGGCAAACATGACTGGGAAGGAGAACCTCACAGCTCACATCAGGGAAACTCAAATCCTAAATCCTCCTCCTATCTAACAAACATGTTCTCTTATCCAGAGCCACCTGATTCTTTTCCACCCCCATCTTTACCCAGCAGCACCCCACCAACAGCCACACCAACAGCTTGCATAAGCCGTATTACCATGACAATCATACTATGTGTGTGTGTGTGTGTGAAATAGTTTCCTATGGAAAAGTTACATAAATAGCACAAAGAATTCCCCCACGTCCTTCTAATCAAGCCCACTTAGGTTTTCCCAGTGGACTCAGCAGCTTTTTATAAACAGGGAACTCAAGCCAGGGTCACGGGTCCCTCCACATCTGGAATATTTCTGACTTCTGCTTCTATTCTAGACTTGAGGCTAGGACATTAACACTGTAAGCAGTTCCGGGCCATGCTGTAGAATGCCTTCAGTCTGTGTCTGGAAAGTTGTCTGGCCAGTTTATGCATTACTGGCTAGAATGTAGCAGACAAGGGATTGTTTCACTGAACCGACTCTGGTGGCATATACTGTGTTTCTGGTGGTACGGCTCTGGATCACTTTAAGATTCCCTGTGTGTGTGTGTCTGTGAATGTCACTTGCATGACTGATACCCTTGAAGGTCAAAAGAGGTTGTTGGATGCCCTGGAACTGGAGTTATAGACGGTTGTGAGCCACTACTGTATGGGTGCTGGGAATTGAACCCTGGGTCATCTGGAAGACCAGTCACAGCTCTGAACCAATGAGCCACCCCCACCCCCAGTCTTATTAGCATGCTTTTAAAAACACGGCCCAGGACTACTTGCCCAGGAAAAGGTGTCACAAACATTGAGTGCTCCAATACCAATTAACCATCAAGACAGTGCCCCGCAGACATGTACACACTGATGATCCCAGTATGGTCCCGATAATCCCTCAGGCCCTCAGGTGAGAGTTCCCTGCTAGCTGCTCTAGGCTATGTTAAGGTGACAGCTAAAGCTAACTAGGACATTAGTCTCCCATAGCTCATGGTCTTGCTGAACCACTGCCTCTTCTACCTGCACTGTTTGACCTTGTCTGATGCCTTTCTCAGGAGGTTAGGAGAGGGGGTAAAGAGGGAGAGAAGGAGGAAAGAAAGACAGTTTGTTAAGAGAGAAGAAAGGGATATTTATGCTTACTACTGTTGTTATGAATTATTTCTGTTCTCCATGGAAGTTTACACTTCCAGAAGATGATGACCATGTCTCCCTTGCTCACTGTTGAGTACAGCTCCAGGGACTTAATGCAATGCCTGCCCCTACTTCCTGCCTTCCCACCAGAGTCCCACCAGGACTACAGAGACAGACTGCTGAGCCTGGCTTTATGTGGGTTCTCGGATCTGAACTGAGACCTTCACACCAGTGAGCTATCATCCCAGCCCAGAGTTTTTCTGTAATCATTTATGGATCTCTCTGTGTTAGGAAATTTATTCATATTGTGATTTAGAGCCTGGAAGGTAAGATCAGTGCTCAGCGAAGTCTGTGTCTGATGTGTTCTCTCTCTGCTCTGGAGGTCTCCTCGTGTAATGCAAGAGTCAAGCAACCCTTCCAGGCCTCTTCCATAAAGGCTCTCATTCTCTTCACGAAGGCAGACCTTAACTTTAAAAAAAAAATTATTTTATGTGTTTGTGTGTGCGCGCCTGAGTATGTATACACACTACATGCTTGCAGGAACCCATGGAAGCCAGAAAGGGGCAGATGATTCCCTGAGCTGGAGGTACAAGTTGTTATGAACTACCATGAGGGGGCTCAGAACCAAACCAGGGTCCTCTGCAAAGAGCAAGAGCTCCTAACCTTTGAGTGGTCCATCCAGCCAGCGCCAAGCCCTTTAGACCTTTGAGAAACCCGCCTCTTAGTGTCAGCAGACTGGGGATTAGATTTCAACATCCGCATCAGGGACCAAGCATTCAGACTCTAGCGGTCACATAGGGGACAAAATGGAGTATTTCTGAGCTCTGCGGTGCGAAAGAACCGTTGCTGTATCTAGCACTGTGCTCTGAGGCCTGCCTTGTCGCTCCTGTGCTAACAGTTTTTTCTAATAGGTATAATTATTTGGCCCCATTTTGAGCAGCAAACGTCAACACCCCTATCACAACATCAAGCCCTAATGCATCTGTGCTTTCTTCAAATGAAAGGCATCCTTTTCAGGACCTGATGGAAAGCAACAGCTGGACCCTTTCAGCGAACGCGTTAGGAAGTGATGGAGCACTCAAGAGCGCAGCTGCTGCAAGGTTGAAAGAGTCTGCGCAGCACAAAGGGCTCCAAGCATAACGATGCCCGCCTCCTCCCTCCCTCAGAAAAACCTATCTCGAGAGTCACAGTCGTTCTGTTCAAAAGAAGTCAAAGTGCCGCTTCTTGCTTTGCCTAGAGGAGTCAGGGCACCAGACTTGAACAGCACTCTGGCTGCTGCAAGATTTCGTAGTCAGTGGCCAGAGGCTGTATTCCTCCTAGCCCCTGCGGAGAGGCCCAGAGTGCTTGCAACCACACCCTGCTTTCCTAACGGGAGCCCCAGCTACAGCCATGGTTACCTGCTTCTGCAGACCCAGGAAGGGGAAGAGGTGGAGAACTATCTAGAAAAAGCAGTTGACTGGCCTCCTCTCTTTTATCCATCCCATCTGCAGTCAGCTTTTCCAACCCTTTGGCATAATCTAGAATGGTTTTTAATAAAAATATCATTGCCCAGGAAACACCACCAAAGACTTAGATTTAAGTTTAGGTGGTTGAGTAGTTCATTCAAAGGAGTCCTGGTGAGCTATCTGTGCATCCAGGGCCTACATCCCCACTCGATGCTTCAAGGGTCACTATCCCTTGGTCTCACCCATGGTCACAGCAGAACCGCCTATGGGTCTTCTAAAATTCCACTGTCAGCCGCTCACCAAGAGAAAGATCACCACCTGAGGTGTTGCCATGAGCTTTTTAAAAGCACTCAGGTGATTTAAAATGGGTCACCAAAAGCCAGGTATAGTGGTGGTGTCTGTTACCCCGGGGCTTGGAGGCTGAGGCTTTAAAAGATCATGAGTTGGAGGACTAGTTTTAGCTATATAGTAAAACCTGTCTCAACAACCCAAATAAATAAATGAGTGAATGAATGCATTGTTACCCCCAAAGTCCAGATCCCCCCAAAATATCACGAGACCACATCCAATGCAAAAGCAAAGAGTACTGTGAGTTAACTTGGGTCCCGCTGTCCAAAGCAGCAGCAGCAGCTAGAACAATGCAGGAGAGACCCCCCACCTCCCCCAATGGTGAAAAGAGGAGGTTTATATAGGGGAAGTGGCTTGGGGCATTCCAAGCCTCTGAGCTTGTGATTGGCTGTCCCCAACTACAGTGAGGAATTCCAGACTTCCAGGCTTGGGATTGGCTGCCCCCTATGATGGAAAGAGATTTCCAGGCCTGAGGGGAATTCCCAACTGCCAGTAACTGCCTTGGGGGCGGGATTCCAATCCTCTAGGGGCTCAGTGATTGGTCCTTTTTCCGGGCAGGTTTTGTGTCAAGGGCAGAGATGGCTCTGATTCTGGGGCCAAATTGTGTTTTTTCGGTTCTTTTTACCTTTCGACTCAGTAATTTTGGGACCAGGATGAATGCTATGCTCTGAATCTAGGGCCTTAGTGCGTTCTTTTGGTCTTGGTTTCAGGGTCCTGGGGCTTTTCTCCAGCTCTAGGCTAAGGAACAAGTGTCTGTTCCCCTGGCTCTGGTCCCATTTTCAGAATGTGTTTCTTTCCCTGGCTCTGAATCCAGAGCCAGGCTGTTGGGGTTGTGCTAGGGATATGGACTCACTCAATCTGTGGGGGCCTGGGCCTCTCAGAATGAATAAATGAATGCCTTGAAAGTCATGAGCTATTGTGTTTTCACAGCATCTCCTAGTGAAGGATTCAACTATGGTCTTTCTTCTTTCTAACCATTCACATTTGTTGAGGCATTTGTAAAATACAATTAAAGTTACCAGGAAAATGCAATTGCAAAGCAGACCTACAAGATATAAATCTAGATATTTTCATTATTAGATTCAAAGAACCTGAGTTTGCTGTAAAAAAAAAAATTCCATGTTTCCTCCTCTAGTATATATCTAGTAAAACTGTTACATATTGTGTTTCCTCTGAGATTGAAACGTTCCACCCTGCAGGGAAGCTTCTTAAGCAGGAAGGTAAACAACTCAAAATAGGAGCAGGAAGTCCCTGAAATTGACCAGATTCACTAGGCTCCTCCCTGCCTCCCCTCCAAGCAACAAAAGCTAGGAGTCCCTCTCAGAGAAGCTGAGCTGCACAGAAGACTCAAGAGGAGAAAAGCTACAAAAACTCTTAAACTGGCCAGAGTCCCTTCACAGGCTGTGCTGTGTGCTCCAAGGTTCCCAGCTTTTGTGAGTTGTTATCTAAGCTGGAGTGTGGGAGGGGAGGCTTTGGTGATGGAGCTGTCTGGGAGTCATTTCTGCTCCTGTAAGTAACCCCAGTAAAACTTAGTGGTTCACCAAGTTGGGCTTTGGTTGAAGGGACTCTGGCCAGCCCAAGCGTGGCAAACATGGCACTGGCAGGCCTTGCCCTTCCCCCATTCCCTCTGCTTTGCTAAAAATCATTAGATTACATTCCTAATGCTAGCCACCAAGGTCTAGTCCCTTATTTGGCCTCTTCCTCCTCTTTAGGCTGACTACAAAGGTCCAATCTCTAAGATTGAAGTTCAGCAATCAGAAGTCCCCTTAGGCTCACCTAATTAACCTGTCCAATCAAAACTAAACACCTCATCCTAACATGGGTTCTCCCTTTACCTTTATAAACTGCCATTTTTCTGTGTGTCACATCTGTCTCCTCTCTATTCATAGTCCCTCCGGGACAAGAACCCCTGTCCCCTCTCTCTTGTTCCCTTTCCCTTCTTCCCCATCCTCTGAGTGTTGCCTGTCTTTGTCTCTTATCCCCTGACCTTTGTACCCCTGGGGCAAATAAATCTCCTTTGTGCTGAGAGCTTGGTCTTGGGGTATCCTAGAAGTATTGAGTCTATACCGGTCCCCACATTGGCGGTATCTGTACTTTGGTCTGTCCTGGGTTTCCTATCTGGGATGGGTTGACGTGTGGCACAGGTAAGTTTGCCACACAACACTGGGCTTGCTGTCAGTTTGTGAATACTTGCTGGTCTGCAGTGTCTTCTTGGAATAACACTGTGCTGAGAAACACTGGTAGGAGAAATATAAATTGATATGTTTCTACTGGTACGATTGTGTGGGGTGTCAAAGAGATTCAGTAGACACAGCTGAATGAAGTTCCAGTTAGGTAAAGGCCACCAGGCTGTTAAGGCTGTAAGAGGTTCTGAAGTAACAGAGACTGTTTAGCTCCATTTAATTCACTTCTCTGATCTTATAAAATGGTGACATCTCCCTCCCCCAAAATCCTATTGCCACGTCTATAAAATTTTTGTGTAACAATTTCCTCTCAGTCTCATGAAGCAGAAATTCACTGAGCAGAAAGATGCATCTCTGCAGATTGTTCCCTTGTTCTGTCCTTAGTACCCAGCACCCTGTCTAGCACAGATAAGAACAAACTTACTGAATGAATGAATAGGTGGATGAGAAAATTACAATATACCATTCCATATCTGAAACACAGGTACTTTAAACACATAGCCCTTGGAGGGCATTCGAGTATTCCAGAAAATCCTGTCTCTGCCACAAGCTTCCATTCCCAACTTTATCGCCAGCCCGGTCCCAAGCTCTCTCCACTTTCCATTTCCAGAATTTTGCCTCTGCATTTAGTTCCTGCAACTTGTTGTCTCATGTGGAACATCTGCCTAGTTTGTAGTGTAATTGTGGTGATATTTTGTTTATGCTTTACCAAATAAAGCTTGCCTGAAGATCAAAGCACAGAGCTAGCCACACTAATTAGTCATAGAGGCCAAGCAGTGGTGGCACACACCAGCACTCAGAAAAAAAGAGTCTGATAGTTCTCTGTGAGTTCAAGGCCACCCTGGGCTATGTGAGACTGAATCAGTCTAAAAGAGAAACAGAGCCAAGCGGTGGTGACTCACATCTTTAATCCCAGAACTAGGGAGGTAGAGATGGGAAGTGGTATGGCTTGTGTGGAGAGAATATAAGGCAGGAGAAGACAGGAGCTCAGGATTTAGTCATGTTTCATAGAGATAGCCTTCAGTCTGAAGATCCTAGAGACAGGATTGCCCATTTGCTCTGAGGACTCAGGAGAGGCAAGAACTAGTTAGCTGACTGCTCTGCTTCCCTGATCTTTTAGCATTTACCCCTTTATCTTACTTGGGGTTTTTATTATTAAGCCCAACTAGAAACTACAAGTACCAGCAGGTTTTATGTTAACTTGGCATAAACAAGAGTCCTCAGAAAGGAAGGGCCCTCACCTGAGAAAATACCTTCATAAGATCCAGCTGTAAAGCCTTTTCTTAATTCATGGGAGAGGGCCCAGCCCATGGTGGGTGGAGCCACCCTGGGCTGCTGGTCCTAGGTCCTATAAGAAAAGCTGACTGATCAAGCTATGTAGAGCAAGCCAGTAAGCAGTACTCTTCCATGGCCTCTGCATCAGCTCCTGCCTCCAGAATCCTGCCCTGTTTGAGTTCCTGTCCTAACATCCTTTGGTGATGAACAGCTGTAGTGATAGGGGAGAGCAGGCCTGCTTTTCGTCCCGCCCAGCTCCCGCACAGCTAGCTTATACCCATAAATAACACACAAATTGTATTCATTTAAGCATTGCCTGGCCCATTATAACTAGCCTCT
>LOEQ01001695.1:107880-126288 GCA_001685075.1 Bramus lutescens | reverse complement strand
TATTAACCAATGAAAGTAACACATAGACAGATGACCCTCCTACATCAAACAGCAATGTGAAAATATAAGCCAAGTAAACCCTTTTCTCCCTAACTTGCCTTTTGCTCATGGTGTTTCGTCGCAGCAATAGAAACACTAAGACACGGGAATTGTTTGTTTTATTTTTTGAAAGGCTTTTGGAATAAAGCAAACCACTCAGAATAGCCTCCCCAGTGCCTTTGAGTGAGCACACCATTGCAGTTGGGGGCTCTCTGGAGTCTGCTTCTTATGAGAAGTATTCACATCCCAAGGGTCATATGTACCAGGAGTGTTTCCCAGAATTAGACTTCCCCATCAGTTCTCAAACCTGGGACAAACAGCTGAGCTATCTGATCTGGCTGCCAGGTTCTCTCAGCATATTACCTGGTACAGGGTATGGCTGGCACGCCAGTCCCCATACCCTAAACTCAAGCCCAGGGTCTGGGAGGCTCTTCTCCCGCTTGCCCTTCCCTATATAATCCAGCCACTTTGGTTACCCAGTCTGTTAGGGGCGCAGAGGTCCTTGTCTTCATAAAAAAGTATATTATTTAGGAAAACAGGTATTTGATTTCCTCCACTGAGGAGAGAGGCCGCTGTGTATTTAATGTTCCTGGTTTCCCTTAATGATTCTCTATGAGTACAAGGACTTCTGTACCCCCAGCCCTGTTGCCCTTTGGTTACCTTTCACCCTCCTGGCCTGCTGGTCTGGCTCTCTCTTCTCTCTTTACATGGCTCTGCTCAGAGTTGTGTTCACCCTGGACTGTCCCAGAAGTCTCTGCCTCTGGCTCTGTCCTCCCTTCTATCTACAGCAAACTTTCTCCTCCACCACCCCTGGGAGCAGTCATGTTCTTCCTTTTCAATTTTTTTTTTGTACATTCATTCCCTTTTTTCTAAAAAGAATTAGGGTGCCTATGACCACGTGGCTGCCCCATCCTAACACAGCTTCCATCCAAGTGGAATGCCCCTGCCCCCGCCACCACCCGCTGTGAAGTGGCAAACCTTCTGACACATTTGTGGTTCTAAATTTGCTGGCCTGGTTCCTCTGCCCCTCTCATTCTTCACAGCCCTGTGCAGTACGCTGGCTTCCTGCAGTATGATTTCTGGCTACGTCTAGCTAGCAACACACACACCAGCAGGAAATGAGTGGTCAGGAGGGGAGAGAAGCCTGGAGCGCCTTCTAGCACCCAGAGTGACGGCTGCATAGGCAGGCTGCCTGCTTACCCACCCTAACTGCGTCTGGAGGTCAGAAGCTGCTCTTTGCATTCAGAAGCTGAAACCACCCAGAACCAAAACGGCCACTCAAATGATTTCTACAAGACCTCAAACTTCATCATTATCTCATTTCATGCTAAGTGCCATACTCCTCGGCCACCAGCACAGGAAACCCCAGATAGTGAAAGCATTCTGGGAAACACCTACTTATTTCAGGAAGGGGTATAAATATTCCTCCCTTTCATGAGCCTGTCCTTCCCCTGTATCTTTATTTGGCCTCATGGGCTGAGAAATTGACTTGTGAGCTAGTCTCCCATTTCTTTCTTCAAACACTAATAAATCTGTGTTATTGCTACCCAGGCTGCTTTGTGCTTTGACTTTGTGATACAAAAAGGAAAATTACTCTTTTGTGAAGGTTTGTCTCTTTCTCTTAAGAGAAGCCCCACAAATGATTGCCTTACTTCCTCTCACTCTGCTGGTGTCTGCCCAGATTCCTCTGTTAGTACAGCTCCTTTGGGCTGGCTTCTTTTCCTGACTCCACCCATTCCCTGCGCTTACCACCCATCATGGGCAGGGGTAGGGTGATGGGTGACCGTGGCTGCAGTCGTGAGTCACTGATGCTTTGTGGTCTGCTGATGACCCCCTCGCTCTGTCTGCAAGCTATGGTTTGAAGCCCACGTGTTCTTTCAAGTCTGTATGCTGAAGACTTGATTGCCAGTCTGTGATACTGAGATGGAGCTTAAGAGGTGAGTGCTTAGAGGAGATATGGGAATGCCAACTTCTTCCTGTTCTCCTTTAGTTGCTGGTGGCCAGGCGGTGAGCAGCTTACTCTGGCAGTCATTCTCCACCTCGGTGGTCTGCTTTTCCACAGAACCCACGGCTGAAGCCTCTGGCATCACAAGCCAAACAGCCTCCCCTCCTCATGAGGTGGTCTCTCAGAGAGCAGGAGTTAAAGTCGCTGTACCTCTGTAACTTTCTCCTGATCAAGCATTCACTCCTTGAGCAGCATGTCACCTGTCTTGTTGGAACCACATATAGTTCAGTCCCTTCTTTTCATAAGGTGAATTTTGAAGAGTAGCTCTGAGTCCCCCTGTGTTGGCAGAGGCTGCTTGTTTCCTGGCTGCCCAGACCTGAAATAATCACACAGAAACAATATTATTTGCAATACTATTTGGCCAATAACTTAAGTGTATTGCTAGCTAGCTCTTATACCCTAAACTAACCCATCTCTGTTAATCTATGCATCACCAGAGGTTGTGGCCTACCACCAAAGTTCTGGTAGGCTCCAGTGGGGGCATCTGCTGTGGGCCAATGGTCTTCTACCCTGTAAAGATTTATTGCTTGTATTGCTTTAATAAAATGCTGATTGGCCAGTAGCAAGGCAGGAAGTATAGGTGGGGAAACCAGAACAGGAAAATTCTGGGAAGAGGAAAATTTCAACCTGCAGTTGTAACCCAGACACAGAGGAAGCAAGATGGGACTGCCTCGCTGATAAAAGGTACCAAGCCACATGGCTGACACAGACAAGAATTATGGGTTAATGTAGGATGTAAGAGTTAATAAGAAGCCTGAGCTAATAGGCCAACCAGTTTATAATTAATGTAGGTCTCTGTGTACTTCTTTAGGACTGAACGGCTGTGGGACTGAGCTGGATAGAAACCTCCATCAACAGGTGTCTGTTTCCCATGGCGGCTACATGGCATCTCTCTGACTCTGCTTACTTTCTCCCACCATTCAGCTTAGGCTTGTCCTGCCTAGCTCTACTCTGTCCTATCACAGGCCAAAGCAGCTTCTTTATTCATTAACCAATAAAAGCAACACATATACAGAGGACTTCCAACACCACCCTTGAATGACCCCAGGAATCTTTTTATCCTGTGTTCACTACCTCACTTATAGAATCCAAATATCAAACACATGATAGTAATATAAGTAATCTATCATTTGAAATTTTCACACATTGAAAGTGTTGTGTTCTGTAAACAAGATCTCTGTTAATCCTTACAGGAAGCTTGTGAGGCAATCCTGTCTACAATGCAGGCTTTATTTATTATCCTTGTTTTAAAAATAAACAATTTAGAGCTAGAGATATGGCGTGGCTGTAAAGAGCACTTGCTGCTGAGCCAAGTTTGGTTCCCAGAACCCAGAGTGAATGGCTCACAATTCTCTTTGACACCAGCTCCAGGAGATCTAACATCCTCTTCTGCCCCCTGAGGGTACTCACACACGTGTGGCATATACACACAGGGACACATCTATACACATACATTAAAAAATTTTTAACCTGTGGTTGGAGAGATGGTTTAGTGGTTAAGAGCACTGGTTGTTCTTCCAGAGGAAGGTACCTGCCTTTCTCAGTGCCAGTAATCATTTGATACATTTGAACACAGTGTAATTCTCAAGTCAGTATAGTTAGCATTTCTAGCTCCTCTGACATTTATTATTTCTTTGTGTTGGGAGACTTCAAACTTTTGTTTGTTAGGTTTTGGCTTTTGGTTTTTTTGAGACAAGGTTTCTATGTGTAGCTCTGGCTGTTCTGGAACTCGCTTTGTAGACCAGGCTGGCCTAGAACAGAGCTCCTCCTGCCTCTGCCTCCCGAGTGCTGGGATTAAAGGCGCCCACCACCACTGCCTAATTCTTTTTTTAGCTCTTATGAAATATAGAGGAAATCACTCTGAACTGTAGTCACCCCACTGTTATATAGAACAATAGAACTTATTCTTCCTATTTAATATGCATTTTAGTGTCCATTGTCCAACCACCCTCTCTCTATCCTCCACAGTGCCCCCTACCTTTCCTAACTAACTCTAGTGACCACTATCCTGTTCTCTATGGATATGAACACAAGCCTTGTAAATTCTGTAGGTAAGAGAAAACACGCACTCTTTGTCTTTCTGTGCCCAATTTTACCTATTATAACACCTTGCAGATTCATCCTTGGTTGCTGGGTAGCTACTCCTGATAACTCCTACGTTAATTTGGAATGTCCCTACCCTATCAACTCTTGATTCTGAGTTCACTGTAAATTCCCGTTACCTGGCTGGGAAATGATGGAGTAAAACCAGTTAGGAAATAGCACAGGGATATAGACAGCTGCCCTTGGATGAAGGGGCTGATGGAAAGTCAGAATTTTAAAGCAAACATGGGCTGACGTAGAAAATGCTGCAGACAGGTTATGCCACACCCCAAAGAGAGACACCCCACACTGGTGCCCAAGGCCAGCTAACAAGAGCTTCAGGTTTCCCAAAGGGAGTTAAACTCATTCCAGGATTTTGGACATCAAGGGAGCCCCCTCAGCTCCTGCGTGTGCTGGGTGCTCGTGCTGGATGCCATGGACGGAGTTAAAATACATGAGTATTTGTACCCATGTCTCTGGGTATGGAAATGAAATCATGGGTCTTTGAACACAGAAAGACCAGATTTCTTTCTCTTGTTATTCTCTGTTCCCTAATTAGCCCAAAAGTGACCAAATCAATTCTTTTGTCCCTTATTTATTCTCCAATAAGTGTTAGCAATCTGTGTTCTATTTCTTTTGAGCTTCCTTGTGAATTTTTAAAAATTAGATATTTTGCTGTCTTCATTTAAAAAATGTGTTTGTGGACAGTTTAAAAAGAGACAAAATATTAGAAATAAAAATTACCTTTAATCTCACTGCCCATGTGTAAGTATTAGTTGCATTTTATATATGATATAATTTTTACTAGATTCAGAGAATGTGATATGAACAGAACTAGTCTACAGCACCCAAGGGAGCATAAACAGTCACTCGAACACCCTTCTTGGATTACAGTAGACCTTCAAGGCCCTCTATGATATAGGTTCTTCATAAGATTTTAAGTATCCTAAACCATGTTGTGAAAAGGGCATTAAAAACTATGCCATATTTTTAATAGCTTCATAGTACATAGATAAGTCATAGTTTGCAAAGCATTTACCTAAAATTCCATGGGGCCTAAATACAGTGAGATGACCAGGAGGGAACAATAAAGAACTGCCAATCTGAGGGAATCTCAAATAGTCCCCCACGAACGACCCCAGTTACAACTTCGTACAGTTACATGCCAGTCTGCCAGCTCTCCGATTGATCTCCACGTAGTCAACACTGTAACACCTTGGTTTCTCTTTCCTCAAACACGTGACTCGGGTCACTTCATGATGAATAAGCATTTGATTAAAGGAAGCAATGACCTGTAACGAATGCCTGTAGCATTGTGCTCCTATTGAATTCAGGACTGTGGGCAAACCCAAGATGCTTTCCTGTGAAACAGGAGTAGTTGGAGAATTTTGTTTTGTTTCGTTTCTGTTCTACATAAAATGAAAACTATTTTTCCAGAATGAAATTCTCAGCATCAGTGGTATTTATTTAGGGTAAACGTAGCCACAGACCAAGAACATGGACACCATCGTAGTTTGCTTTCCGTTCTTAAGATAATCACCAAGGTCAACAGCAACTGGCGGGAGAAAAGGTTTATTTCATCTATAAGAACTTCAAGCTATAAGGTTGCAGTTCATCACTGAGGGAAGCCAGGGCAGGAACTCAAGGGAAGCTGGAGGCAGGAACTGAAGCAGAGGCCGTGGAGGAGTGCTGTTTACTGGTTAGCTACCTCTGGCTTGCTCAGCCTCCTTTCTTATACAGGGCAGGCCCACATGCCCAAGTATGGTACCACCCACAGTGGGTCCAACTCTCCTTCATTAATTAGCAATCAAGAAAATGTCCTGCACACACATCCACAGGCTGATTTGATAGAGGTTGCTCCTTGGCCACAATTCCCCCTTCCCAAGGTCTGTGACAAATTGACCAGTATAGGTCAAAAAGTAACCAGTACAGGCACTGGGTTAGACCATTTTCCAGGCTGACTTCTTCCCATGCCTTACCACCCAGCTCACACGGCAGTCCCTCAGTCTGTTTCTCTGAGATTCAAAAGCACTACCTCTCAGAGGGAGCAGTCTTGGAAAACAGGACTCACGTGTGGTGAGAAGTCCTTCACGCCTGTGGGAAATAGTGAACACTACACACACGGAAAGCAGAGAACTGAGCAGAGAAAATAAGGAAGCCGCAGCCCTGGTTAAATAGCTTTCCCTTGTCCAGTTCTAACCGCAGGGCCCATGGGAATCTCACCGACAGTCCTTCCAAACACCTAGTCCTGAGGTTTAAAATGCTTCCTGACCCATTCCAGTGAAGAACATTTTATCTGTAGAAGTCTAGTTCCTACATCTTTCCTTTTCTAGAGTTACAACGTTCTTTTCGTTATTTCAGAGTTAGCCCTTTTCCTACTACTCATAATTGCATAGTGATTGCAAAGCTTTAATTCTTTTTTTTCCAATATTGGTTTCCCTTTAATTGTTCATGTCAGACATAATATTTCTCTAAAAGGTATAAAACAATTTTGAGCTGTCAGAAAAAAATCCTCTCTAAAGTTCAGATTATTAATTTACTGCCTGTTCTCTGTGTAAATGCATTTTCTTTTGGTCGCCCATGTCATAAAACTATTATTCAAGGTTTAATATTCAGAAAGCAATGTTGTAGCTTTGCAGGGAAGAAATGTTTTCTGTGTGCTCTGATCTTCAGTATGCGGTCTGTCAAACTTTTATAATTCTTAAACTATTTATTTATTTATTTTTTTGTATAACACCCCTAGCTGTTCTCTAACACACTCCATAGACCAGGCTGGCCTAGAACTCACAGAGATCCACCTGCCTCTGCCTTCCGAGTGCCGGGATTAAAGGCCTGTGCCACCATGCCCGGCTAAGCTTTCCTTTATCATTGGTCCTTGTTCCTCTCTCATCTGATAGGGCTGGTTACCGCCTCCTGTGCACTGGTAACAGGAAGGAATCTGATAGTCCTCGGTCTGTCTGTACCTCAGAATGGTCTTTATCTGGTTTATCTGAGTGACCTTGAGCAAGACAAACACTCCTAAACCTCCAGTTCCACTGCACCTAAAGGGAGTAATGACATCTACCTCAGGAACAAACATCAGGTTAAAACCTCAGGTGTGACCCACACTAACTGCTTCCTGAATTATACCTTTACACGCATGCGCGTGCTCACTAGACAGCACAGGTTGTGTGTTTGTGGAGGAGTTGCTATGAATGAGATCGGTCCCTTTGCAGGAGACATGACAGGCATAATGGTAGTTTTAGGCCAGAACTTGGGAAGCTGAAGCAAGACAGTGAGTTCAAGGCCAGCCATTCTCTAAACAAGAGGGACAAAGGAGACGTGAGAGCCTTTGTATCACCTAACTCTTGTGTGAAACTACAAGTCCTGTCTACAAACCGGAAGTGGGCCCTACAATGTTCACAATGGTCCTTTGGTCTTGGACTTCCAGCCAATTTCTCTCAGAGAACTGTGAGAAATCAATGCTTGCTGTTGAAGCCACTGATCTATGTTCCATCACTTCAGCCTAACATGACCAACACTGTGGACACTGTTCCTCAGCCTCTGTTCACAAACACTTAGTTCATGACAGATCAGCTTTCAAGCAGCCTCAGGAAACGTGCAGGTAACTGTTTCTCCATACCTCACTTACACTGAGTAGGATAGACAAGCCATGAGCAGATGCTGAGAAGATGACCTGTGCCCACTCTATTTGAGATTCTGGACGAACATGTAAACTTTCTTCATCTGGGATGGCAGGAAGTCCCTCACAGATAAAAGTTGAAGCCCCCAGCTATGACTAGTCCAGAGATTGTGCTTGGAAATATTAGCATCCTTGAAGAGAGAGGGGCTTTGTGAGAAGAAGTCATGAGACATGAAAGGAAGTACAGGTGCTTACATGCTAAGGGTGCTAGGGCAGGGGTGGAGAAGAGATGTCGCTAGGGCAGGAGTGGAAGTTCTTGGTGGAGACAGACAAAGCAAAGCTGCACTAAGGGGAAAAGTCATAAACCTGAAACCTACACAGCTTTCTACTTAACTGATGCACTGAAACATTCTGAAGAACACGCTTTCTGAAGAAATGATTCTGAATCCGGAAGCAAGCTGCAATGTCACCATAGCCGAGTTCCCATTAAAAAATCAAGGTGCAGATTGCACTGCCTGGAGCAGTGGGGTTAGACCAGGAGCACTGAAGAAGCCCATTTTTAGGGCAGCGGTTTTGAGGACACCGAACATTTAGTCTTCCTGGAACTTCTCAGCAACAAGATGCCAAAAACCCACAAGATCCTGTGAATCGGTCACTTATGCATCATGTTGACCAAAGCACCCAGGAAGATGAGCTTTGGCTCATAGTCTCAGAGGATTTCAGTTCAGGACAGCAGGAAAATAAAACCTTGGTTGTTTCCCATCACCTCCTTTTCTCCCTCCCTCCTTCCCTCCTTCTTTTCTTCCTTCCCCTCCCTCCTTCCCTCTTTCTTTTCTTCCTACTTTGGACAGGGTTTCTCTCAGCAGCCTGGGACACAGCAATTAGTCTAGGCTGGCTGGCAGTGAGCTGCACCTGTCCACCACCCGTGCACAGCACTGCGTCTGGTGTTTTATGTTTATGCAGGTTCTGGGCTCAATCTCAGGTCCTTGTGTTCGGAAAGCAGACACTTACTGAGCCATAGCTCCAGCCCCATGTTGCGGCACACCACGCCCCGTCTGCGCTCTGTGCGTCGCCATACAATTCGTGAGCCCGTCAAGGGGCTGGAGATTGAAGCATGCAAAGACTCGCAGACAGACAGAGACACGGGTCATCCTTGAAGCCAGAATGCCCCCTTTATTGTGTTCGGGGGCAGCTTATATAGGGTTAGCCACGCCCCAGCCAAACACACCAGAAACTATTCCTGCCATCAAGAACTCCTGAGGGTCTCGTGCTCAGAGCAGCTGTAGGCACTCAGATGGGGGAAAACAAGTTGTTTACAAGGAATTCAGAATCTGGGGTTCACAACTCCCAACACCGTGTACTAAAGATTTTTAAAGATAAATAAGGGCAGGATGAGGTGTTGTACTGGAGAGTTTATTCTAGCAGTAATGTGGAGAATTCCTGGGGCTGGTCACACTTGACTGTTGGGGTCCCTTAGGTAGAGTGATGGCAGTCAGAACTGAGGGAGTGGCAGAGAGGAACAAGAAGAAAGTTGTCTATGACTTCCATCTCAGCACAGAGCCTGGTTTGTTTAGGCTGCTTCGTTGAATGATTGCCAGATAACCCAGGATCTAGACCAGTCTCCAGTGATCAGTGGCATGAGGACAGAGGGCAGACTGGGACATTTTAGCTGTGGGTCAGTGACACCGAAGCAGATGTCGAAGGCATTTTCTCCCATGGCTGCTTGCAGCTGTTGAATCTCCTGATGTGTCAGGGAACACCACGTGGTAGCTCAAAACAAAGAGAAGCAGCGCTGTGGCAGAGAGAACATTGAAGGGAGGAGAAGAAGGACTGAGGAGTAGTACAGATTTCCCCCCTAGCTGGCCCCCTACTGAAGAGAAATCTAAGGAGGTTATTTCCTGGGGCATCTCTATGAGACTTGGATGAGTGGGTGAAGGCCAGCAGACAGCTGTTCATAGCAGAAGGTGTGGGTGGGAGCCAAGCCGGAAGTGAAGATCCTGGTAGCTGCTGTGGGTGTCTGTAGCTGGTAGTGTTTCACGGGCCTGTTGGTGATTTTCGCTTTTTAGAAATACCTGGAGGCAGAAGAAGGAGATTGAAGGGGAAATGTGGAATTCTCCCCGTTTGTGTGTGTGTGTGTGTGTGTGTGTGTGTGCACGCGCATGTGTGCGCACATGAGCAGGAAGTGTTGGACACAAATTCATAAACCGTTTGTGCCTGTGTACTTTGGACACTTGTAAACAACACTCACTCACAGCACCCACGTTCTAGCTGTACGAGGAAAGCCTGTAAGGCCTGGTCGTTAGAGTAATCTCACGTCAAGAGAACAGAAGAGAAGGTATTGACCAAACATTTCTCTGTCCCGCAGCACTGGAGTAGGGGTATCTGTGCTCATCCTCTGAGTCCATGAGATACCATATCACCATACCCATGTGGTCCCAATGGCCCCCAAAGCCTCAGGGCACCATGCAAGATCTGCGACACTGACTCAACTCCCCCAGGCTCACAGTGGTATTTTGTAAAAACCAGGAATTTTAAGTTTCTTTTTAATTAATTTGATAGGTGGACCACCCATCTGTCTTGTAGTAATTTAGGAAGCTTTGTAACTTTGTAAAAGACACTGTTCAGTTGTGAGAAAGTTGAGACATGAGAAACGCCTGGTGCTGAAATATCTGACCATAAATTTCTACTCGTGGTACAGAAGGCCATTTACCTTCTTCTGTAGTCAGTAAGTGCATTTCTGATGGTAAATGTACCACATAGGGACCTCCCAGATTCAGCAGGTAGGTATTTCTTTTAGAAAGCATTGTACTTTGAGCAGTCTACATTTGTAACTGCTTTAGGAGAAATATTCTTTGGTGAAAAGATTTGAATCTAGATATTTTGCCACAATGAAAAAGAGTCCCTCTGTTCTATGTAGAGGTCAGTACATGTGAGGTGTGTTCTGCCGCCTTAAGGACGCCATTGTTTCCCAGTGCATGGGAACGCTTTGTTTCATTTCAGTTTCCAACAGACCTTCAGCGCCATGTCCACACCTCTTCTGTGTCTCTCTCTCCTCTCATGGCCTGGTTCAGTCTACTGGACAGGATTAGTCTACTGCTTTCCCTGCTCTGGATTCTTCCAGGTACCTCTGACTATAGTCTCCCTCATATCCAAAATAAAAACCTTCTCCTCAACCATCCCTTTGGAGTGGTATACATTTTCTACATCTTCATACATCTGGTGTACAAATCGCACTTTATAGATTTGGTGCTGATCCCCCCCACACACACACACAGAGTATGTAAGTATTCCAGTTGCCGGTGTGCTCCACACTGGCAGTTTAGCTGTGGGACTGGACTTCACTGTCACCTACAATGGCAGTCGGCTTCTGTTAGCTGCCTTCCATTGCTATGTCACTTTCCCACACCTTTTTCAGGTGTCTCTGGATCTCAAAAATAAGCTAGTACCCTTAAATTCCCGCCTCAGGATTTACTTCCAGGGAAGCCAAGCTAATTAATATTGGTTCATTTGTTCAAGATGGGGATCACCTGGCGTTTCAGTTTGGTTAAAAGCTGGTAGAGTGTCAACGTGCAACGTCCAAACTGTTGAGACAATAATTCTTAGGCAAATAGATGGGCATGTGTCCAATTCAAATCATTTTGAGGGAATTAGTAAATGAGAAAGCAGACACAATGTATATCGTAGGTGGATGAAGGAATGCAGAGGCATGTTCAGTAAACTGGTTAACAGTCTCCAAGGTGATAGGATCGTTACTATGCTTTGGGTCTGAATAGGTACCTGGAATGCTTGGTTTCTGCTCCAGGTGTGACTGCGAAGTGATGGACGGAGTGGGAGGTTACACTGGACTCTTTTCTCATTGCTTTGGCCAAATGCTTGTTGGGAAGACCCTTAAGGGAAGAATGGTTTTATCTGGCTCATGGCTTGAGGACATATGGTCTGAGGGGGAGGGCACAGTGGCAGGAGTATGAGGTAGCTGACCATGTGTCCACCATCAGGAAATGGAGAGAAATTAATTCTGGTCTTCATCTCTATTCTCTGTTGTTGTTGTTGAGTCTGGGATGGCAGCCCGTAGGAAGGTATAGCCCAAATTGTGGGTGAGCCATCTTTACTTGGTTAAACCTTTGTGAAAACGGCCCCACATATACACAGAGATGCTTTTCTTGCTTCATTCCAGATTCAGAGAAGTGAACTGGATTAACCATCAGAGTTCTTTTTTACTGGGAGTGTGCCCTAAAGTGGGGTAGTGGGACCCCCTTTCCTCTTCTCTCAGAAGACAATGGAGATGTGCCCCCTCTACAGTCCCCAGTGCAAAGGACCATCCGGTCATGGATAGAAACCTACAGAACTTTACTCTTTCAAAAGCTGATCATCTCAGGTTGTTTGTTATAGTAATAGAAAACTGGCAAACACAATCCATTTTTATTATATTATCACTTACAGGAACAAAAACCATCACATAAACTCAAATTTTATAAACTCAGAAAAGATCGGGGCTTCTGCTAATTGGTAATCATGAGTCAGATAATGTTAAACCCTCAAGAACCCTGAAGAGAAATCTAGGAAGATAAGGAAAAGAAGAAAGCACACAGCCATTTATATCAGTGGTCTCTAAGAACTGTTCATTTTTGGTTTCATCCTAAGAAATCTGCGTGGATCTCTTTAAGACTCTAGTATCTTTCTCCCTCTCATCAAATTGCGATCAATGGTGTTAGAGATGAAAAAAGAGTGTTCCTTCCTTCCTTCCTCTTGTACTGTGTTAATAAGCGTGAAGGGCTGTCTCGTTATTAACTAATGTGGCTTATCTGCTGCTGCCATGTCTTGTTAAGCGCTCCATTTGAAAAGTCAGGACTGGGAAGTGAGCACCCCACTCTCTAACACAGCCATTTGGAGCCAGAGGACTGCATATCATTGGGAATTAAGACAGAGCACAAGTTCTAATAGCTCCTTCCTCCCTGCTCTCTTTGGAAGACCAGCAAACCCTGAAAGCAGGCAGGATAAGAGTGCCTTGTCTCCTTGGAAATGGAAAGACCTGATTTTTTATCTCCAGTTGGATTCCAGGAGGAAGCATGATGTCATTCCAGTCACTGGCCAGAAACCTTCTTGCTTAATGAGCACTTTGAGCTTGCTGGCAGCTAAGGGGGCCTTTGTTTACTGTACTCAGAAGCTGGGGTCAAAGATTCTCTTGGCTCTTAGGAACAAAGGCACGGGCTGGCTAAGTGACCCATGTCTGTAAGTATAATGTAAGATAGAAAATAATGATAGACAGAAAATACAGCCAGCTACCCAAAGGTTCTATAGCCTGGGTGGTCGATAGGACAGGAGAGAGGGACAGAGACACCATGACTAGACATTAATAAAACAGTGTTTAAGCTATCCTTTTCTGACCCCAAGTGAGGGCTGAGTTTTAGCCAGGTTTCCGGTGACAGGTGTGTGCTACTTTTTCACCCCCAGCTCTCAGAGACTCCTGCTCACCCTCTGGCATTCCTCAGCTGTTGGAGCAGTTGCTCTTGGGTCTGGACGGGCTCCACCTACCAGCAGCTGTTGAGCTGTATCCTGAGGGTAGAAACAGAAGTCTAGAATACTGGTTACTAGCCGCAGAGGTCAATACCAGGAACATAGCTCAGGGGCTGATGTCAACCCAGGGTGCATAGCAAGTCAGATTTGAGGCAGAAGGTAGAATGTTGAGGAAACAAAGTAACTTCTCTTCTCCTTTTGAAATGGTGTATTATCCTGATGATTTTTCTTTTCAAAAAATCCTCTTTGTATCTGGCAGTCAGTGAACAGTGTACAGTTACAGAGTCCAGCGTGGGAAGTCCTGATGCAGACATGGTGAAGAGTTCCTCACCAGAGCGACATGTGATACACATCCATGAATCACAATAAATGAGTCACACTGGGGGGGACTGTCGCTAAGGGGGGAGTCATGCATGTGCAAATGACCATCTTTGGACCTTCTTGATTATTACGGGAACCTGATTCTGTGCTAAATATAAATCCTTTTATCCCCCTAAAGGGCTAATAAAAATGTGGTGTTAACTCAGTCGGGATTAGTGGTCCCCAGAGCTTCCTTTGGATGCTCTGTAATCCCTAGTGTAAGTAGTATGGCCAACGCCGAACACACAGCTCTCCCCATCCAGGTGATGCTGTTGATGCAGGGCATGGCTCGTCCCAAACGGAAGAAGAGGGACATTTTTCCTGAGCCAAACATGAATTCCATGGCCTGGAAACACAGATTAAGGTTGCCACAAAAGCTGTGTTCCACCGTGGAAGCAGTTACGTGATATTTTATTCGTTACAAAATACAGATAGTCATTAATCAAGGAACTTACCAGATATGCTGCTGGTGGTCACAGGCAGGCAGACTGCAGTGAAACAGGGACTATGCTCTTGTAGGCTTTAGATGCTGCCTGCGACATTGGTAGCATGTGGATGGGTGGGAGTTAGTGTCTGCTAAGAATGCATTTTATTTGTTTGTAAATATTTATTTTAAGATACATTTTTATGTGCATTAGTATTAACCTGCATGTATGTTTGCATGCATGTATTTATGTGTCCTATCTGCATGCCTGGTGACCATGGAGGCCAGGATAGGGTATTGTGTACCCCTGGAACTGGAATTACTGGTGGTTATGAGCCACAAGTGGGTGATGGGAACTGAACTGAGTTCCTATGTGAGAGGCAGTAAATGTTCTATCACCAAGCCATCTCCCCAGCCACACACAGATACATTTCAGGTCTTACACCTGATAGCCAAAGGATGTTGTTATCCATGAGAAGGCAATTAATACCAATAAAGGGAACTAGGGTAACTTGGTTTTGGATCTGCAAGTAACCCTTCTTAAATTTTATTTCTTAAAATCTTGTGCATGTGGATTTGTGTGGGAACATATGTGCCACGGTGCATGTGTGGAGTTCAGAAGACAACTTGGCAGGAGTTCTCTTTTCACCTCATGGATCCCAAGGATTGAACTCAGGTCTTCAGGCTTGAGGGCAGACGCCTTTACCCACTTAGCCATCTTGTCAGCCTTGTGCAAACAGCTCTTAAGGAACATGAGGTTTTAATCCATCATTCAGACTTGTAGAATCTTCAACATAGGTATAGCCTTTCCCCAGGAAATTGATCTTATAATTTCTCATGTCTAAGTCATATATGTATATAGGTGGAGTCTAAATGCTTTACCCCATGGTACCAGAAAGGCTCATTTCAAGGAGCTGATGAAGACAGAGCTGACTAAGCAGAACAGCAGCCCTCAGGAGTGAGAAACTGTATGTTCAAACCAGTATTGGATTCCCTGGAACTAGAGTTACAGACTACCTTATGTGGGTGCTAGGAATGGAACTCAGCACCTCTACAAGGACAATATACACTCAACTTCTGAATCATCTTTCCAGTCCCGAAATTCTCCTTTTGGTGGGGAAAGGGAGAATTTCATTTCAGATGCAAACTCCTGGAGCCAAAAACAATACATCTTCTTTCTCTTGAGAAAACATCAAGAAAACCAACTATGTCTAACCATTGGATTATTGTATTACTGCTGATAATATAATTGTTAAAATGTACATACTGACAGAAGGTCTCAAAGGCGCTGGGAAGGCCTGTATCTTCAAACCTCTGCCTACTTTGAAGTAGCTTTGTCTTTGCTGACTCTTGTTAGGGACACCCAAGTGTTGGGGACTGATTTCTTTAACCCAAATTATATAAAAAATAGTTTACAATGATAATAACCTTCCTGGTGGGTTTTGTTATGGCTGTTGTTTTGTTTTATAGTTGTTTGATTATTATTTATCATTGGTTATTATGTTTTGTTATTTGGTCTTTTTAAAATCAAAACTGGTGAAGGGCTGGTGAGATGACTCCGTGGGCAAATATGCTTGCCACCAAGTATGACAACCTGAGTTTGATCCCAGGGATGCACATGGGGGAAGAAGAGAACCAACTCCCACAAGTGATCCTCTGACTTCATAGATGTCCTATGCCAAGTGCATGCCCCATATGCAAAGTAAATAAGCTAACAAATGTAAATTAAACTTTTGGATAATTGGTCACATGCCAGAGCCAAAAGAGATCTCTCTGATGGTATAGATAGTGATTAGGAATGTTAAGACAGACTACATTTTCTGAAAATAAGTTTTAAGGCACATCTTAATGCGAAAAGGCTTTGGGTTCAAAAACAGGATGTATAGAAATAGTGCTATTTCAAAAAGATGAAAGTGGGATGCTTTACAGGAAGGAGAGATCTTCACTTTAGAAGAACTAATGGCCAAGCTTTGGTTGATTTTGACAGTCGATTTCTATAGCACTATTTGTTCTCTCAGCTAATCTAGATGAGTGGAGGTGTCAGGCGTGGTGCAACATTGAGGTGTAGATTTACACAATCACCATGTAATTCAGCAATCTTTACCCCCTCTTCTGAGCTGTTTCCCAAGTCTTGGGCATGGGGCTGTACTGTAGATAGAAGTTGTCCTCTGCCACCTGCCGTCAGATGAGTATTTAGAATGAAGCTGGAAATTATACTTGATAGGAACTAAGTGTTCCTAACAAGTCCCCTCAGCCTGCCTTCAGGGACTCAGTGCCAGCAACCACATCATTACCAACCACCAAATGTGACATGCATCCCTTTAAAAAGTCCCTGCCTCCACAGCCCCCTCTGTCTCTCTCTGTGGGTCCTTTCTGTCCCTCTCACTTCTTCCCTTTCAGAGGTGTTTTTTTTGCTGTCGTTCTCCCCCCCCAGTAAATCTCTTGTATGAGATCTGTTGTATTGTGTGATCTTTTTGGCATTCCTTGGACCCGATCCACCAAGGTACTCTTCTGCAGAAACCCTAATAATACTGGTTTAGGGGAGTGTTCCTTTCTGTTCTACTGTTGGGATTCCCACAATGCTTATATCAGTGCACCTAAAGAAATTGCAGAAGTTGTTTGGACTTTTTCCTTGTATTTATTGTTTTAAATGTGGTTATTAGAAGACAGGGTCTCATATTACCAAGGAGGGTCTTGAACTCATTATATAGCTAAGGGTAATCTTAAGCTCCCCATCTTTTCTGCTTCTGTTTCCCAGGATCTTGGTATTGCATCACTGATTCCAGCTTTGTCTTTTCCTCCCTATCCCCTCCCTTCTCCACCATCCCTGGCAACCTCTGACCCAGCAGGTAAATTAGATAAAGGAAGGGATGCAGGCTGAGGTACTGGCTTGTTTCTCATAGCTGGAGGCATGTAATTACATATCAGAGTAATGCTAAAATATTCCAAAAAGTTGGAATCTATGGGTAGAATTGAAGAGGGAGGAGTAAGAAAATGTGGTAGGCAGAGAGGGAAGATTTCATCATACGAGGTGATGCCCAGAATGGTGTTCACTAGAAGGTTAAAAAAGAATTGTCTTTTAGCAGAGACCTCAGGATTGGTATGTGGAGTTGGAAGCTGATCCTCATGTTGGCAAAATACGAGGTAGGAAAAGGTTCTAATGGGCTTACCATTTTTGACTGCCATGAAAATTGGAAATTGAGTTTATAATTTGTTAAAGCAATCAAGTATAGGCAGGAAGGAAGGGAGGAAGAGAAGGAAAGAAAGGAAGACGGACAGAAAGAAAAGAAAAGGCAAATAAATGGACCTATCTGGGTCACACAAAAGCAAACGTGGCAAGATTTGTATGAAGTTAGAGTTCCTATGACAAAGGTTTACAGAAAGCCAAATGTTGGGCTTGTAGGTCTCTGGAAGGGTTTAAAGAATGAACGGCTGTTTGTTAAAGGTGTAGATGATTACGCCATCTACTGTGGAGAAAGAAGACATTTGGAGTGGAAACTGTACCAGCTACTTCTCTAGAGGGATAGGCAAGGCTGCCTGCAATTGAGAACCACGTAGGACCACCCGAGGCCATGTGGTGAAATATATATTTCTTGCTTTTATATTAGCTGGGCTTGGGTTGATGCTGGAGTCTGGTGTGCTTCGCCCCTGACAGTCTCTAGGAACAGCAGGAGCGGAGATCAGCAGCACATAAACACAGAGATAGTATTTTATAAGAAAAGCACTAAGCACGTCTTAGGAGTGAGCAATTTTTACCACCTCCAGAGTGCACTATTCACATTTCTCTTATGGGAGTAGAGATTGCTCTTCCAGTCCCTGGCCCTTTAGCAGCCACATGCAGCTAATGGGAAGGCAGTGGTCTGCTACAGCCATGGCCCAGAGCCTGTCTAATGCAGGAAGCCAGAGGTGTGTGGTAGGTAGGGATGTAGTTATGGAAACCACAATTCCCCTTAGCTCCAGGCTAACAAAGCAGCAGGAGCCAGCACTGCTAAGTGTGTGTGTGTGTGTGTGTGTGTGTGACAGGATGAGTGTGATGGTTCATAGAGAATGACTGTAGTTAAATAATGGAGTGTTTCCCATCCATGTGGCTGAACCAACATTGCTTTTTCAGGCAACAGCTGATAGGATATTTTCAGGCTGTATTGGAGATTGCTCTTTCCCTTAGTATCCATTTACCTGAATCCTTAGCCAATTACCATTTTCTTGGAATGCTTGGTAATGGGCCTTCATAGACCCTGCCTATCCTTCATAAGAGGTTCGTAAGAGGTAGATGATAGGGGCTGGAGAGATGGCTCGGTGGTTAAGATTATTGCCTGCTCTTCCAAAGGTCCTGAATTCAATTCCCGGCAACCACATGGTGGC
>LOEQ01001695.1:76461-107837 GCA_001685075.1 Bramus lutescens | reverse complement strand
ACAGAATATTGTATACATAATAAGTAAATAAATAAATATTTTTTTTTAAAAAGAGGTAGATGATATGTTAAACTTACAGATTTGGGGATGCATATGAGACAGGTGATAGCACACCTAAGGGAATGTGGGTGGAAAAATGAGTCTGACAGAGGGCAGAGCCAGCCGTAGCTGTGAATTCTGGGAGTTGTATGCTTGAGGAAGGCACAGATGATACCGAACAAGATAAAGAGTCTTACACTAGCCTCTGCCTCTAAATGTAAAAACATCAGTTAAAAAGTGTGCTGGCTAGTCTTACGTCAACTTCAGACACAAACAAGAGTTAGCTGAAAAGAGGGAACCTCAAGTGAGATAATGCTTCCACAAGACCCTGCTGTAAAGGCATTTTCTTAATTAGTGATTGATTGGGGAGGGGCCAGCCCATTGAGGGTGGTACCATCCCTGGGCTGGTAGTCCTGGGTTCTATAAGAAAGCAGGCTGAGCAAGTCACTGGAAGCAAGCGAGTAAGCAGCACCCTCCCCCAGCCCAAACCCCATGGTCTCTGCATCAGCTCCTGCCTCTACGTTCATGCCCTGTTTGGGTTCCTGTACTGATTTCCTTTGGTGATGAACAGCAATATGGAAGTGTAAGCCAAATAAACCCTTTCCTCCCCAACTCGCTTTGGGTCATGGTGTTTCATCTTAACAATAGTAACCCTAATTAAGACAAGGATTTTAGAGATAGAAGGCACATTTTATATGTAGGAAAAAGCGAACTCAGAAGTCGCAGGTAATTAAAGAAAATCACCAGTGCCAGGAGTGAGTTACCTCCCCACTGACTAAGTTGTTGACCAAGAAGGCCCTGAAGTCCTACATTTCATATACACTCAAAGCCTGACCCCTAGAGGCAGCTGCCTGCAAACCCACTGTGTGAGATGGATCAGGTATGTGGCAGAAAGTCTGCAGGCTGCTTGTAACTAGTTTCCAGGCACCCGACTTCCGTTGTTGAGTTAAAAATGAGTCAGTCTTGGCCTTTCATTAATTAATATTGACACATGATCTGCTTGTAACTAAAATCAAGCTAAAGATGATCGAGTGACAGAGGCTTTAAGCTGGCCACTGAACTATGGGGCACACAGATGACAGAAACGCAATGAGCGATTCCTTGGCTGACAAGATATGAGGCAAACAGACATAATCAGTACAGTTGGGTGTCAGTCCTTCCTACTGTAGGCGTTTCCTCCATGCTAGGCCACCCAAGAGTATCTCTCAGCCAACTACAGTTACAAACTGAATGACATTAAAGTTAACACTTCCTCCTCTGTTGACCAAAAAGGTGGAGTGCTGCTTTTGTGTTTAAGGCCAACGTCATTCTCCGAGGAGGACCATTTTGTGTGTATGCCAATAAAAACTACAAGAAAAGGTTCAGGGTACCTGGTTCTTTCTCTTTTCCAGGGTGCCCTGCTTGTCTCTCAACAGTGAATCTTTTTTTACTTTTACTCTATTGATAGAATGACTTTCCCCTGCTTTGATCTTCTTTCTTCAACTCCTTACCCTGACACTCACGATGGTCTCTGGGACTTGTCTTCTGGGTCTATTCTGGGTTGATAGTTTTTCTTTTTGTCTTTTTTCCCCAAGTTTTTCTGTGTAACAGGCCTGGCTATCCTAGAACTAGCTTTGTAGACCAGGCCGGCTGGCCTCAAGCTCACAGAGATTCACCTGTCTCTGCCTCCTGAGGGTTGGAATTACAGTTGTGTGCCACTGTACCCAGCTTTTGCAGAATGATAGATTAGACATTTGGACCTTGGTATTATGACTCCCAATATCGGGCTCTTCTTATCACAACATCCATTTCCAGCTCATTGTATGTATTTTATATTTATTTATTCACTCATTTCCTCTGCTGGACATAAATATTGCATTGTATCAACCACATCGCAGGAGCCGTTCTAGGGAAAGAACACAAAGAAATGAACAGAACCAGCCCCATGTTTTAGACACTAGCAGTGCAAGAGGCAAGACTGAGAGGCAGAGGGCAGGAAAAGATGGTAGTTGCTTTCATCTGCCACAGAAAGAATGGGTTGGGTATGCTACCGTGGAAGCAGGCAGGAAGAAATGGTCAGTGTGGTCTTTGGGGTTGGAGAGATGGCTACGTGGTTAAGAGCACTGGCTGCTCTTCCAGAGATGCTGAGTTCAATTCCCAGTAACAACATGGTGACTGGCAACCATTTAAAATGGGATCCAGTGCCCTCTGCCTGCATTCAGATGAACATGCAGACAGAGCACTCAGATATAAATAAGTAAATCTTAAAAAAAAAAACCCATAGACATTGGACTTTCCCTTCTCATGGGGCCACACCTTTCGCTTCATGCTTACAGGTCTTGACTTCTCCACTCTGCGAACAGACACAGTAGGTCTGCAGATTGTTGAATGAAAGCTGGGACAGAACTGCGACTGTGGTACCATAGCCAGTGTTTCAGGACCGAAGCCTGGGCGCTGGCTGCCCCACCAGGCTCGGCAGCACACCCACCTTAACACACTCAGAGAAGGAAAGATAAAGGGACACAGTGACCTGAGCTCTGCCTTTGGAATGTTGGCACGAGCTTTGGGTTGAGGGAGGGGAAGAACTAGGGCAAGGGACAAGGCGCAAAGGGGCAAGGGGTGTGCATGATGAAGCCATCCTGGGCAAACTGTGATTCTGGTCACTGTCTCACTTCTGGTTTTGCAAGGTGGTCTGTGGTAGGCCTGATTGCTCGAGTAGATAGTTTGCTTCTTCAATGCTGCCTATCCTTCCTCCAGAGGGCAGCGTCACCATCATGAATAATTAGTCTCATCTGAGGAGGCAGTCTGCCGGGCTGGCTGTGCTCTTGCTGGGATCCTACTTGACTGCCCACAGGAGGTGGCTTATCTCTTCGGTGCCTATGCCTTAAAGGAGGGAGGAGGTGGGTGAGGTTGACAGACACTGTTGGGTGATTAACACATCAGTGCTGAGTCAGGCAGCAGAGATGTACCGATAGGAGTAAAGGAGACAGACACTCAGGGTGGAAACAAATTTCAAGCTTCTCGCTTGCTTTCCAGTTATCTTGGGAATCCAGGAGAGCGTTCAGTGCTCTCTAGCAATGGCAGTTTCTAAGTGTCCTCTACAGTGTATTGTGTGACAAAGCCTTGACGGGACACAGATAGGGAACTCATGTCAGCCCAGAGTACAGATTGAGTACAGACTGAGGACAACTTGACGAACCAATGCGTTTTCTTGATGTTACTTACAGGAGTATGGGTGAGGGGTTCCTTACAGGAATGACTCAAAGACAGCTGCATCACCATGGCCCACCCAAGCATGAGTGATGGCTCACAACACTGGGGAAACCTGGAGCATGCTGCACAGCCTGCGGGTAGCTCAACAGGCTGGAGAGTGACCGTTCCAGGGGCCTCTGTGAGTCTAAACCTCTTCCTGATTTCTGCTACTTCCAGGCAGTTGTCTGGAGTCAATTGTTCTCCTCTGAGAGTCTTCTTGGCAGTTCTGTTGGTCTGGCCTCAGAGGAACTCTCAGTTTCTATTGCTTACTTTGGCAGGGCAGGACCTAGTAAGTCTGGTCAGTTTCAGGGACTTCCTGGAGCTATTTTAAGTTGTTTACCTTCCTGCTTAGGGAGCTTTGCTGCAGGATGGAAGGTTTCATCTTGGAAGACACTGTTTGTTACACAACACGAATGCCAAAGAATCCATGCCTAATTCATACATAAAATTCCAATCCATCAAACAGATGGTTGATCATTCTCTGTACTGTGATAATTACCAGTGTTAGATATTTGCTTTCTCCTTTGTAAGGGAAGACACTGGGCTCCAGTAACTGAGTTCCACGTGTAAGTTCAACACATCCAGCAGGGACTGTTCTCTGGGCTCATTTTGTAGCACTCAGCATCTGACTGTAGCCCAAGAACAGTTATAGACAGAGCCTGCACTCTGTGTGAGAGAAGAGGCCATAGAAGTACCTCCAATGCAGAGACGCTAATGGTCCAGAGAAGTACACACACCCTGGAAACACTAATGGCCCATTAGGACTCCAAAATTCTGGCAGCTTCTTTCCTTGCTAATGATTACAATTTGTTAGCCACCTTGGTCTAACCCTGGGAAAACCTATCAGGTGTTGTCCTGCCCTATACAACGGTCATTTTGCTGCCAGAGAGAAAATGTCTGATTTTTTTCCCCTCTGAATTCATCAAGGGGATGTTGTTCTTTCTAATGGGTTTAGAATCTGAACTTTCATAAAAGGCTCCTTATCTCCCCGGTTTTCTCATATGTCTTCATCTGTTCTATTGACTCTCTTTGATGGAATATACCAGCAGGCTCTGCAAAGTGCTTTTTAATACTTTGGTAAACAGTTGAGAAACCTCGTTACAGATAAACCGAGAAGTGAAGTTGGACAGCCCATTTATCTTCCTCAAGATGAAATAAGGGGTATTGTTCAATTAGGCTAAAATACGATCTCTCATGTTTCCTTCCTAATGTCTTGTTTGGGGGCAGGGGTGGGGGAAGTGAGTGGCAGGATGTGTGTCTGAAATATTGCCCGGGAATGTGCAACAGAATGTGACCTGGTGAGGGAGGGCCCTGGGCCCAACAGCTGCTCCTGCAGAAGTTGCTATGCATCAGCTTCCGCCACAGGAAGGCAGGCATGAATCCCGAGCTAGGGATCACTGGGAGAGAGCACGCTGGACTTCTACAATCCCAGTAGCAAGGCATTTTTGTTAGTCCGCCTCAGAAGGAGAAAGGAAGGAGCCCGTGGTTGGCGCCAAGCGTGGCTTGAAAGGAAGAAGAGTTGGAAAGTCCATCAGATGTCTAAAGATTACCCATCTGCCCTCACTCTTTACCCCTCAAGCCCAGCAGCTTTTTTGTTCATTTTTAATGGATATAGAAGAAGAGAGGTGCTGGGTCAGGCTGGGAGAGGATGGCGCTGAAGGAGGGGAGAAATAGACTTTACACCTAGCTCTTTCTCAGTGCCCTGGGGGAGCTAAGGAAATGCTTTTCCTTGGATTCAGATTTATTTTCAAAGAATAGGCCAAGCCTGTGTTTTAGACGGAATTTGCTAGGATGCACGTGTTTTGTCTTGGTTTGTGAATCAGGTAAGATTTACCTTGAGATGTCTATTAAAAGTTAAACAAAGATAACCATGAGAAAAGTTAAAAGTCCTGAGTCATCCGATGTCAGGCCTTCTGGGTACAATGTGGTATTTATGATCATAAAGGCTGATGTGTTCATCTTTGCACTACAGCTATAGTACTTTTAAAAGCATGTATTTGGATTGAAATAGAAGATGGTTCATTCACCCTTTTCTTTACAATGGGTGTGTGCGCACACATACATGAGCATGTGTGTCTGTATGTGTATGTATGTGTGCACACATGTGGCGGCCAGTGATCAGCCTTGGGTTTTGTTGCTTACGGCAGCTGTCCTCGATGCGTCTTTGAGGCAGGAACTCATTCTCTTACTGGGACCTGCACCTCACATATTAGAGCAGGCAGCTTCCCCACGAGCCACATGGATCCTCCTTGCTCCCATATGCCCAGTGCTAGACTTACAAGTGTGTGCTACCAATGTCCAGGTTTTCATGTGAGCTCTGGGGATCAAACTCAGGCCCTCATGTTTGTAGAAGAGAGAGGAACTGAGTTATGACCTTGTGGGAGTCTCTTAAAATTGAAATGTGTATGAGAGACCTGCTAAACCCCACTGTTCACCTCCCATCTATATGTGGAGGTAGAGTCGTGGTTCCCAAGGGCCTCCAGGGGGCGGCGGTCTTCAACCCAAATGGAATGCTGGACCCTTGGAGGGAAAAATGACTTTCTTGGAAGCTGTTAGTTAATTTTAAGGGGAATATTTTCTAGATGCTCAATTCTGATGCTCTCCTAAAACTGGTTTGTCAAGTGTGTCGCTGTCTGATTCACCCCACTCCATCTTTCAAATTCCCTTTTATGAAGAATAAATCTCTCTCTTGCCTTAAAAGTTTATTAGTGTGCATCGTTCCAGGGCAGTAAACACAGAGACAACAATAGGATGCCAAGGCAGGACCAGTGCCAGCAGGAAACCCAGATGGGAGCCTCCCCTTTGTCATCCCAAAGATAAACCCTTGGCAAGATAGAGTGAGGACTTATCTCTCCACCCACCCATCCACCCATCCTTGAATTCAAATTGAAAAATGAGATCATTGTCAGGGTGGACGTCCACATGCTTATCTGAACTGAAAAATGAAGTCAGACTTTCTGACAGAAAGTAAGTCTGGTTTTGATGACTGGTTCACAATGAGAAATGGATTTACCAAGTTTATAGTTGATATCCTGTATAAATGGAATATCTAAGCCTACATTTAGAAAACATTCCAGGCCAATAGAAACTATGAACTATGTTGAAAATTAGACTTAGAGTGAACATTTTAGATGTACATTAAAATTCTGCACAGTACACACGGCTTAGTTTGAAACATTTTGAAGCCAGCTGTTCCAGGGTCTGTGATTGATAAGCTGGACAGAAGCAGCCTGAGGACACGCCTTGAAGTGGAAGGACTGAGCTTAGTACTAAAGAAGATAGGATTGGCTAATTGTAAAAAAAAAAAAGATCAGGCAAAGGCTACCTGCTCCAATGCCAACAGCATGTACAAGAACTTTCAGGTTGTCCCAGCACTGACAACAGCATGTGCAAAAGTTTAAGGTGGTACCTGCATGTCCACTGTCATTGGCAGTGTGTTACCAGCCTCATCTTGGAACAAGAAGAAGTAGAATGTCAAGGGCATTAACTTTGTCATCTGTCTAAGCCTGGCAAGAGTTAACATTCAATTTGTTCAGAAGCCGAGGCAGGGACATTGAACAGCCGAATGGGTAGCAAGAAAGTTGAAAGGTTTTTGAAACCCCAGGATGCTATCTGGATTTAATCCACCTCTCTCAGAGTTTCTACGTAGAATGTGTTGCTCTTCCTCTGCATTCTTATGAAATGATTTCCATTCTTTAATTATAGGATGTCTCCCATGCCATGACATGGAGATATGTCAAACATGGCATATTTGTTTATATATATAAAGTCTAATATATAAAGTCTTCAAGAACACAGGCTGTCTCTTCCATCTTTGTAATTCCAGTCCCTAGGGCATCTTCCCTCTCGTGACAAGATTATAATAAAGTTTAGATTAATGATGAAGGAACAAACAAAAGAAATTCTAAAGGAAAATGATGAGGGTTGGCCTAAGAAAAGAACTCAACAGCACTGCATCTTCCCTGGTACCAGGGACTCTTGGTCATCAAGCTAAGTAGTTCATAAAAATCAGTTCGTTGGGTTATAATCATCACTGTGAAAAGGGGGTGGAAGAATAAATGACATTAACTTTTGTTTTCAGTTACGTGTGTGTATGTGCATGTATAGGTATGTATTTTTCATTTGCTCTGAATAACAAATGGATTTCTAATTGCGGGTCACGGTGAAAACAGTTCTAGACAGTTGTAGAAACACCGGAGCACACTTTGTTGCCAGATTAACAGAGATGATGGCCTAGCAGGCCAGACAGTTTGAAGCAAGAAGATGGACTTGACATCTGATTAGCCAAAAGATCTCCATGACTAAGAACAGAAGATACATACCGGCAAAACCCTCCGAACAACCCAAGTAGCAGGTTACCAGTCCGTTCATGCATTCCGTCTGCTTTTCAGTGGTCACTGGGTGGGCTGATTGGCCTGGATCTTCTGTGCATGTGGGGTTATGTGACACGCGTGGGCCAAGGAACTGTGGGTCAAATGGACACGTGTGTCTTCTAGGCTGGAACATATAATGTCTGGTGTGAGGCCTTTTAAAATTTTCATTCCTTCTGGTGGAATCTGGCAAGGCTTAAAGTACTATTTCTCTGTGAGTCTGAGGCCTGGAGCGAGGGGGTTTGGGGCAGCGCTCCTTGGCCAACCTCTGTTGAACAATGGAGGATGAGCAAGAGAGAAACTGTCTTAGCATCTGAGAGCTGGAGATTGCTGATCATCATGGCATGATGTCACCCAGCCTAACTAAGACATGGTAGTATCCTCACCAAGTGGAGTACACTGTTCTCTCATTTGATTTCTGAGGAAGCTCGTGGCTAGTGAACAAGATCTATGGTAGGAAGTGACTATGAATTGAGAACCCAGAAAAAAAATCCATTATTCAGTAACACTAGACCTAGAATTGGCACAAACATATGGATTTACCCTTTCTCCTCTCTCCAGTTCTGGTCTCTGGCCTCTTGGCTGTAAGCCCTCTGCTTTCTTTCTGTGTCGGGCAGCCTTATCCCACCCCCCCCCTCCATGTCCACATCTAATCTACCCTGAGAACAGGGCATCTTTCCACTGCAGAGGCATTTTGCAGATATTCTTAAGGCTAAGGATTTGAGATGCGGAAATCGTTCCAGACTGCCCAGGATCCAGTCTAACCACGTACGTCTTCTGAAATGGAACCAGAGATGGCGACATGGAAAGGGCTCCACATACTCTAGCGGGTTTAGATCGTGGCAGAGAGGATGCCAACGATGCAGGCATAAACCCATGGAGAGAGGCAACAGTTGCTCTTTCAGAACTTTTGGCCATGAACACAGCCCTGCTAGGCCTTGGCATTAGCCTAGCGAGAGGCAGGTCAGACTTCTGACTTCCCAATGACCAGGCATTTTGTATTTTTTAAGGGACCAAGTTTATGGTCACTTGTTACAGAGCGAGAAGAAACCCGACACACTGCCCTGCTCCTGTGTAACACTCCTCACTCTGTCTTTGTGTGTGTCTTGTTTCTTTCACCCTCCCAGTCTGATTGCTTTCCGGTCCTGCTGACATGCCCGTTTTCAAAACTCAGCCCCAGTCCCACTCCGTGGAATCCCTTAAGTACCCCCAGCTGGTGGGGAATCCTTCTCTTCCACCCAGCCCCTTATGCTCCGCTCACATCTTGGCATTTCCAGCCTGGCGTGAGCTCTCAGTTCCACGGATTTCCACCATCTCCTTAGGTGATTTCCAGCATGTCATCTGCATGACTCACACATGAATGGCATGCAGAGGTGACAAAGCCACACTGTCGGGAAGCTGAGAGTCATGTGACCATTGCAGCTGCTGGAGGACATTTGCGACATCAGTCCGACAACAGCAACATTTGATCTAGTTATTGACTCTGTACCTGTCTGTCCTGGCTGTGAAGTACTTGGCCATGCACACTGCTGCCTGCACACCAGCGCCTCTTCTTGGTTTCTTGGTTTACAGAACCCCGATTTTCTTTTTCTGTTACCTGGGGCTCTGCACCCTTCCCTGCTAGGGGTGGGGTAGATCTTATGGGTCTAAGTTAATTATGGCAGTCCCATTCCCCTTCCTAGGGGTTGGTTTAGAAAAGGCCAGAGGACAATGAGCTAGAAGGCTCTTTATAGGACGAGATGGCAGAAGCAGCCAGAGTTTTTTTAAGGTTAAATACAATTCTAAGGGAAGGGAGGACGTTCTTCAGGGCGACAGCCATGCGATGAGAAAAGCAGAGTTTTTTTTTATGTTAAGTCAGTGAGGTCAGCAAGGATCTTTATTTACTTCTCATGCTTTGCTTAGACAAGATAATGCACTTAGCACTGCTTGGCTGGTCTCGCATGCTTGGCCACCTCTCAAAGAGCCCTTGGTTTGGGGAAGGGATAGAACGGGGCGTTCCCAGGCAGCCTTATCAGTACCAGACAGTACTTAGGCTGCAGCCTCAATTGTGCACATCCTCTTTTGTGAGACATTTAAAAGGCTGGATCTGCTTACAGAGCCATTAGCTGTGGGGTCCCACAGGCCACCTTCCAGGGGTGGCTGAGCATCCCTCCTAAGTGCTCACCAGTAGAAGCAGAAGCTTTAGGACTTAACCATTTCCAACCCAGAGGTATTTAGTAGAGGCAAGAAGAGTGGATAGGTCGTCAAAGTTGATGGCTTAGGGGACTAGGCTTCTCCAGCGGTTCATTGGCTCAGAAACTCAGCCTTTCCCAACAGGGGCTCCTTCTCTGGATCAAAGTGCACAAACAGTACTGTGAGTCACTGTGTTCTCTGTTCCTCCAAGGCAGTCAGCACCATTCTGGAAGCACAGGGCAGAAGGTAATCCGTATGGTGGATGATAGGGTGTAGGGCTTAGTTCTTCCATGGAACTCTAGCTAATTTGTTCAGTACATTTATTGAGTGACTATTATATGACTGGTACCCTAGCAGGTATTGGTTATACAGTAATGTACATGGGAAGTCATGCTTTATTGGACCCTACATTCTAATGTAGAATCCAGTATACACACACACACACACACACATATATACATATATATGTGTGTATATATACACACTTAAAAGCTCTGTCCATAGATATTGAAGAAAAGATGGGACAAACCTACCAGAAGGGGAAGCTAGCATGATTTGGGAGGGTGTGACCACATAGAAACGGACCTGAGACCTAGCTGCTTTCTGCTCTTTCCCTATATAGGAAAGACTAAAAATGCAGGCTGTTCTTGGGTTTACCGTGGAACCTCACGATCTCTGTATACCCTGGTGCCATTAACAGGAAGTGCTCCAGAATAGGTAGTCTTGAAGTCATTAAATAAATAGGAAGATACTAGGAATTTGGTGATAGGGATCTCGGCCTATTGGAAGGATGGACTCACCTAGAGGCTATGATCTGGGGCATGCGGAGGGATCCTTTGTTCTGCAGGCTCGTTCCTGACAGCATTTAAGTCACGTCACATGCCACCCCTGCCCACTGCTTAGGCTTGAGGCTTAAGTTTCCAAACCGCCTAGTCACAGAACATTGACTTCCACCCCCACGGCTCCTCTAAGCCCAAAGAAATCTCTAACAGTTGTGCTTATTAAGTAGGTGAATCCAAATAACTTAATAGCAGTAATTTGTGCACAGCCCGACAGATGCCTCTGTGTTTCCCTTGGAATTTTAAAAATACCCCAGAGCGCCCCTGTGAGTTCACTATCAAATGCTTAGCATGGGCTCATCCTTGTGGGCTTGAGGCATAGAAAGTGCTGTTACAGCACAAATGGCCCTGAACAGAGGTAACTTATCATTGGCCCTGAATGCCAGATGCATCCATCTGGTCTGCTGGAGAGTAGGCTGAGCCTACAGAGAGATGGGAAGGAGGGAGACTCATTTCTGGAGGAAGAGGAGGTGAAGGGCAGGTGTTGAAGTGTGCCAGGAGTCACAGAGACCCGTGCGGGGCAAAGGCTGCCTCTGGGAGGAGAAAAAGGCCTCGAATCCTGCTGAAGCCCTCACAGCCCTGGAAAGGGAAGGAAAGAGGATGGTGATGCAGTGGTTACTAGGTTACCTGTTTTCTCCTGGTTCGAGACTGGCAGTGTGTTCACAATCAAGTGTGAGGCACTGCACTGAAGGGCTCACTCGGTCTCCTCTGCTGCCAAAGAGTTGCCTGTGTTCTTGGAATTCTACAGATGGTCACTGCGCCCTGCCTCTGTCTTTACTGGGGCTGTTTCACTCCCTCTGTGTGCTTCCAGGTCAGGCAGGACGGTCCACCTTCCCAGCTCACTTACCGGGTGAATAACCTTGACCAGGCTCTATCCTGGTGCTGCAGACACATGAGAAAGAGTGTCTGTTTTTGTGAACTCGGTGTCCCAGTACCTGTTCAGAAAACCTTCTGGTCCTCCTAGTCTCTTTGATTTCATGGCTGGGGTCATATTCAGGTTTGTCATGCCTATTGTGAGACTTCCTTCTCCCAGGAGACATAGAGACTCCTCCTTATGAGAGGCCCCAGCCATAAACAAAAAGTACAAGTCCACCAATGTTCACTTTAAATCAGTGATCTAATCACACTCGGCAGCAGTGTTTCTTGTTTCCAGAAAAGTTAAAATCTGAATGACATGGTGTGTCTGGGAATGGATGAAGTATGATAACTGAGTAAGCATCTATGGTGGTTTGGCATTCAGCTAGGCATGATTTACACGTATCGCACTTAACCTGCCTTCTGTACTTATACCTAGTGATAATTTCTGCAACTCTAAGACATGTTCAGAATTTTGTTGCCTCCCCAATGCATTCATCTCTTAGTGTAAGTTTCTCCAAAAGCAGGATGTACAGGGATGTACAGAGGGTGCTATTATTTGTAAGGTGGTCTGGAGCAGGGGTGCAGAACAGGGAGAAAGCAGAGAGAAGGAAGAAGCTAACCAATGTAAAGAATGAGGTCACCACTTTGGACTACAGGGCTTCAGATGCTGTGGGTACCACTGAGTCTTACATGATGGTTTCCAGAGTAGTCTATCCATAGGGCATTTGTCCAGTGCCTCTCATTTACCTTCAATTAAGAATGATCCCTGGAGATGTTAGCCACTCCCTTTTCCTGGATGAACTGTGTGCAGGCTGACTGCAGTTCTACAGAAAATCAGGAGATAAGAGAAAAAGGGAGGGCATACTCGAGACTCCTTCATGGCCGCCGTAGCCTTGGACGGGAGGAGGGGATGCAGGGCCACAAGGACTGGAGCCAAGCCTGTGAGAAACCCAGGTGAGTCTGAGCCTTCTCTTGTGATGAACTGAGATACTGGGGTACATTTCCATCACTTGACGTACCCAGATTTGTGCAGCAATCCCACATGCAGTGGCCCGAGATGATACAGATATAGAGACATGCTGGCTGCTAGTCCCAGCTTCTCGAGTCTCTAGCCTTGTAACAGGGATCCGAGCCAGAAGCGCCCAGCCAAGCTCTCAGTACATAGCCACTTTTGAGAGCTAATTGCTCTTTGAAGACACCGAATTTTGGCTTAAGTTTCTTTGTAGATCCTATGCCTGTCTCTCAAGTCAGTCCTAACCATAGACACAAAGTCATTACGTCCTTCTGACATTGGGTAGTGGAGGGCCCCAGGCCATCAGGGTGGTCCTCAGACTCACACTCCAGGTGAGCGTTTGTTATCTTTCATCCCACAAGTGTTTGTTAATACCTGCTCTACGCGTGCAGGGTTGTGCTAGCACTAAGTGAAGCTTACATCACACCCACTGATCTCGGGGAACACTGCATGATGGGAAAGACCAACATGAGACATATAATCAGATTGTGATGAAAGAGTTGGGTGCATTTAGGAAAAAATGAACAGAAAGCAGGCATCAATTTGATGGGAGGAGAGTCAGGGCAGGGTAGTCTGAGGAAGCAATGTGTAGGTTTAGACTTGGCTAGAAAAGGAAGCAGCTTTAGCGCAGCCTAGACGCTAGGAAGAACTTTCTAGGTGGAATCTCACTCAGCCTTGCTCTGAGCAGTAGCTGCGATCTGGGGCTGTCCTGCCTGCCTTTTCATCTTGTCTCATCTAGAGCTATTAGGGCCAGCTCTCCTGGTGCTGCTGGAAGCCTCAGAGGCCTAGCTGAAAGGTGCTGACACACTAGAAGACTCTGCTTCTCATTCTGTTGCCATGACTCAGGGATGGGCCACATAGCACTCAGTCCTAAATGGGATCTTGATCCAGCCCCTTCCCTCAAGGCTCAGGACCTATGTGGAAGAGTAGGCGGGCTGGAAGAGCCAAAAGGGGTGGGTGAATCCCAGCACAAGAAGGGGAAGGGACACAAGTCCCTCCCCTCATTGAGAAGCTGTTTGTTATCGATACATGTTGTGGGAGCGAAAGTCAGTTTTCTCCAGTGGAGTGACCCTGGTATTCCAACCACACTTAGGGTGGGCCCCATGGTTAAGAGGAGATGGCCAGCACCAACAGACACGACGTTTTATGTGCACTTTTTGTTTTGATTTTTTTTTTGTCTTTTTCTTTTTAGCTTTTTTTTTGAGAGAAAGAACATGATATTGGGTGGGTAGAGGGGTGAGAAGGATTGAGGAAAGGGAAATAATATAATCAAACACATTGTGTGAGGTTTCTATTCTTAAAAATGGAGAAACGACGAGATGTTGCCCATGTGCTGTAAGCCTGGTCTCCAGCACTGCTTTAAGGAGAGATGGCGGTGCATTTCAGACATGGGGTTGAACACTTGATTGGGTCATGATTGACCAGTGGAAAGACTAATGCTGCTGCTGACCAGTTTCAGGGGTTCTGTTAAAGCAACACAAAAGAAACTAATGTACTCAACATTTCATTGTACAAAGGAAGTGCCATGGACGAGCCTATACTCAACAGGTAGGAGAGGATACTTTGATGGAGAGGGGAAGAGCGTGCTGAGAGTCCCTTCCGGGGAAACCCAGTATGTCTGTTGAACACAGCACATCCTCAGCTGTTCGAACTGGTACCCAGGGGCCCACATTTTACGCATCTCTACTGCCTTTCTACAGTGTACCTGACCAACTCGTCCCCATCCTACCACCCAGGTTGTGCCCCTTCACCCACCCTTCCAACCGTGTCTGCTAATCCTTGTCAGGGCTCTCCTTACCCAGTTCTCCATTTCTGTCTGCCTCATTCCACAGCACTTAGCTGTCACCGCTGCCTGTACCCAGCTGTGACAAGACAGTTGGATGAAAATGCAGGGATCTGGCAAAAATTCATTCTATGGAGAAAAAGTAAAATCATTTAGGCTAATTAAAACACTGAAGCATAATTGAATTGGAACAGGGACATAGAGCTCACTTATCTTTCTGGGATGTCATGAAAACTACCTAGTCGGTATTTGTGGTTTGAGCACAAAAGAAAAATTGCTATTGATTTACGTATAATCTCTGTGTTGTGTCTTCCAAATGCCCCTGAAGCTTCTATACATCAGCGGAGGATGAAACCGAACGTCAGGCCTAGGGTCCATCTATCTTGGATCTATTTAAAGCAGAGAAGCCGAGCAAAGAACGTTGGTGCCGGCAAAGAGAACAGTGCTTCTCAGGCTCCGGGATGGGAAGGAGTGACATCTGCCTCTGGAGCTAGACTCATAAAGAACCACAACTTATAATTTGCAAACACCATTGCGGCCACAGAGTGTGGACCATTAGATTTTTTTTTGATGAGCGCCCTCAAAGGGCATCTGTTTTAGCTCCCTCTGGTTTGTTTTTGTTGTTTTGTTTTTTGGCCTGGCCCCCACCTCCCACACCAATAGAGATGATCTCACAGTAAATTCTGGACTGCTTAGGTAGGCAACTGCTCCCTCCCATTTCTCTACCTCTTACCCTCAGCTTCTAAGTATAGTAAAGCAGAAACGAGAGGAGGGCTGGGTCCATTCGGTATGTGTCTCATTGGTGATGCTGGTGAATGGGGCTGTCTGTGGAGGTAGGTGAGAGAGCTTCCACTGTAAGGTTCTTCCCCCCATCTTGCAACAGTGATGTCAGCTGAGAAGAATTTTCCTCTGGCTTTGGCTTTGTTTTTAGAGTCCAAGGAAAAGGTAGTTAGAGTGAGGATAGTCACAGGAAGACATGCTCAGGGGGAGGGTGCCAGACAGAGCCAAGTGCTCCAGACGTTTCATTTTGTTGCCACAAGTAGGCTGCAGGTGGGGATTTGTAGAACCCTTGATTATCCCAGATGTTATGTAACTCACCATTGGTCCTGCCAGGGGAGCAGGAGAAACTTAACGGAGGAGCTTGCTCTCCTGTAGAATGAGCCACATCATCCCTTGGGTGACCCCTTCCTCTTCTGAAGGCACAGAAGCTCGTGTATAGAGCATTATTTGTCACCATTTGAATGGAACAGAGGGATGTTCCAGCCAGTTTGTTTAGACAGCATGGCATGGATACAGAAATCTAGAATGGCCGACGCTAGACACCTTGGTGTTGTAAGTTAGTGCAAACTGACTGACGTCATGTGTCTGGGGGACCCAAAAGCAAGCAGCGATGTAGTCTACTCTAAATTCCTTCCGGGCAAAGTGCTACTTCTGTATGATTCTGTCTAAATATGACCTTGAGGTCAGAAGTGTGTGATTCACTTTCACTTTTTGCCTTTGCTAGTCTCTGTAGGGCTGTGTGTGTTTATCTCTACCTGTGTGCCTTACCAAGTACGTAGGCTTGCCAGCAATTAGCCAAGGGACTCACTTGCTTCTGCCTCCCCAGCTCTGGGGTTACCAGTGTGCCACAGCACCCAGTTTTGTTTGCTTGCTTTGTTTTCCCACGTGACAACGCATGACAACGGGGACCTGAGCGGGACCTGAGCTCAGGCCCTCCTGCTCTCAAAGCGAGCGCTTTCGTAACGGAGCTCTATACCTCAAGCTCCCTGCCCCGACTCAGTTGCTTGAGCTTCATACTATAGTGGCCGCCTAGAGCTGCCGGGAGGTTTGGATGGAACACTGCATGTGGAATGCTGTCACGTGTTTGTTAAGTGGTCACTAAATACCATCTATCCCAATCCACTGGGCTCTCACGGGTAGCTCCAAACCCATGTTTGCACAGATCGCCCTGGCTAAACCCCCTGCATCACAAAACAGCTCAAAAAGATGTGAATGTGAGCAGGGGATTTGTAGAAAGGAACAGGGATAGGAGGGAGGTAGACACAGAAGGTGGGGTGGCAGTCATCAGAATGAGCCGTGTGCACGGATGAAATTGTCAAAAAAAGAACAAGTTGAATGAAAATTACAAGCCACTCATTTCCTATTATAGTCTTGTAATTTCATAGATGGGGAGTGTGAAAGTGTTCAGAGGGACTGGAGGACCTTCCAGAGCTCTCTACTGTTCTTACTTGGTGTGCACATGTCCCCATTCACACTCACATACAGATGATAAGATGAAGATAAGACTTTAAAAAATAAGTCAAATCCCAAGGTCAATTTAACTCAAATTTAATAACCTAATGGACTGCCTGCTGACCGTTGTGCAGGACAGTGAGGCAGAAAGGGTATTTGCAAATTTAACTACCACTTGCTAAGCTTTCCTCTTGACTGAACACAACTTCCATGGTCCTCTTTGCTAGGTGTTCTCTGTCATGGTTGGTATTACTTCTGAGCCCGTTCCCACATCTTATTAGGTCACTCTTCTATATTGTTGCTTCTCTTCCTTTCCTTTTCAGGGACATTTTTGTCCCTTAGTTCCCATGCATCCCCGATTCTCAAGATTCCCTCTGTATCAGGGTTTTCTCTTAAGCCACCAAGCAGCTCTCAAATCATAACATGGAGACTCATTACTAGCTCTGAATGCTTGGCCAACTTAGGCTCATTTCTAACTAAACTCATTTAACTTAAATTAACCTGTTTCTCTTCATTTACCTTTTGCCTTGGAGAGCTTTACCTTTCTTCCTTCTGTGGATCTTACTTTCATTGCTTCTCATGTCTGGATAGGTGGTGGCTGCCTGGCTTCTAGCCCTGGGCATCTCTTTTTTCTCTCCTTAATTTTAAGCCTAGATTTCTCCTCCTATATTTATTCTCTCTGCCAGCCTCACCTATACCTCTTCTCTCTAGCTATTGGCTGTTCAGCTTATTATTAGATCAATCAGGTGCCTTAGGCAGGAAAGGTGAAACAAATGCAATACATCTTTATATAATTAATCAAAAGCGGCATAAAGAAATGTAAACACACCTTTACACAGTTAAAGTAATATTCTGCATCATAAACAAATTTAACACATCTTTGCCTAGTTAAAATAATATTCCATAACATTCCCCCCTTTTTTTAAATAAAAAGGCTTTAACTTTAACATAGCAAGACTGTACAGTAAGAGCAGTTATCAAGTAAGAATTACATTTATAATATCCAGTCTATTTGTATTTGGCAAATTCAGAGAAAACATTCCATTATTTGTTCTACCTTTGTGAGTTTAATGTTTTGTACCTAATTTACCTTCTATCATATCTAAGGAGTGTTTTATAGATGTATTATGGCATTTATCTTTACTAGCCATCCTGGTGAAGGTATGCACTCCTGGAAGAATTAGCTTTGTGTGTGTAAAATCAAAGAGCTTCTCTACTTGAGTTGTGAGAGCCTTTGGTTGAGCGGAGGAAGGGAGAGATGTGGCTATCATGCTTTGATGCTCTAACCTCCAGTCTAAGGCTGTAATGAACAGGTACTGAAGGCTACGGTATGCAGCAGTGAGCGAGGGATTGGGTTAGAGAGTCTATAAGAAGCTATGTGTGGGCTAGGTCGCTGTCACTATGAGACTGCCATGGCAGAGGGTTCCCATTAGTGTGTGTGTGTGTGTGTGTGTGTGTGTGTGAGTGACATATGTGTTGTGGAATATTACTGAAATATGTGTTACATTTGTTATGCTGTGGAACATTTGTTTAATGCTGCAAAGATGTGTTGTATTCTTTTATGTTGCATTTGTTTAACTCTGTGAAGCTATGCTACTTTGCCTGTCTTAAACACCTGATTGGTCTAATAAAAAACTGAACAGCCAAGAGCAATGCAGGAGAAAAGATAGGCTGGGCTGGTAGGCAGAGAGAATAAATAGGAGGAAAAACCTGGGAGGAGGATCTAGGAGCAAGAAAAGGGGGAAGCCATTAGGGAGTAGCCACCCAGCTACAAAACCAACAATGGAGTAAGAAAGAAAGGTATATAAAATACTGAAAGATAAAAGCCCAGAAGCAGAAGACAAACCAGATAATTTTAGAAAAGCTGGCTAGAAACAAGCCAAGCTAAGGCTGGGCATTTATAAGTAGTAAGACTCTATGTGGTTCTTTTGGGAGCTGGGTGGTGGGCCCCCAAAGGAGCCAAGAGTAAAGAGCCAAGAGTTAAAAAAAATACACCAACTACATATATGCTATGTGTTCTTGTATGGGACATGTGCCATGATGACTGTGTGGAGCTCAGAGGGCTTGACCTTCACTTTGGGACAAGGTCTCTTATTTTGTGGTTAGCTGATGCAGGCTCATGAGCACATGGGAAATTTCGCCTTCATCTCCCATCTCACCACAGAAACACTGGGATTACAGAAGATTGGATCTGAGTGATTCTGGGGATTCAAACCTGGGTCCTCAGGCTTGCACGGACATTTCCCCAGCCCTATCCAATTACTCTTTTATCAGCAAGAAAAAGAATGCTACTAGATAACTCAGGAAAAGTGTTGACCAGCAACTTGATTTCCTCCAACACTAAAATCACCTTCTACACTCTATTATTTATGGTTTTTCAAGACAGGGTTTCTCTGTAGCTTTGGAGCCCGTCCTGGAACTAACTCATGTAGACCAGGCTGGCCTTAGAACTCACAGAGATCCTCCTGCCTCTGCCTCCTGAGTGCGAGTGCTGGGATTAAAGGCGTGCGCCACGACCTGCTGGCCCCTACACTCTCTTCTTTAGAACAAACACTATGAGGCCACTGGTGTTGTTTTACCAACTTTCAGCCCACTCCCCAGTTTCACTGCCAGTGACCACAGGACATTTTGAGGTAATGAGGGCAGGAATATGATGGTTGGAACGCCTCTCCCCACTAGTTGGTAGAAGGGAGGAATGGTCTATGGACATACACAAGTTTCCCTGGGGATGGGCAGATGAAGGCACTCTTCCAATCACTGACAAGGGCAGGCTCAGTCATTGTGGTTCAGGGTGTAAATGGAAATCATTTGTGCTTGCTTATCTGTAGTCCCAGTTTGGTGAAAACCTCAATGTACAGTCAAGTAAACTGGATTCCTCTAGTGAAGGCAACTCCAGCTTCTCAGTTCTGCCCATGTGCTCTCCATGTGCTTCTGAGGGGCTGTTTCCTGAGCAACAACAGCAGGTTGCCAATCTGAAGTTTGATCACACTTGTGTCCTAGAAATCTTAGATTTGCCATTAGCAAACTGCAACTGAACAAATTCTTGACATTTAATTTTTCCCTGCTAAGTGGTGCTGTCCACCTAACACTTGAAGAATAGAGGACCACACAGACACCATAATGGAGAGTGGAAAGAGGTAGGAGAAAGGAAAGATTTAGGTAATTTTACATAGCTTATCGACAGAAATAGCTCAATCCCAACACCTGAGGTGACTGATCCTAAATTTGAAGAGCAGATGTAACCAGCAAAGTCCATTCTATAATATATTAGTTTGCAATGTGTAAGTTAGTGATGAGCATGTAAAATAAGTGAGTCACTGGGAATGTGGATTGTGGGGTCATTTTGAAAGTAAGTATGCTTTGACTGTATATATTTGGAAAAAGTCTGCTTCTCAAGCCAAATACACATAGTAGCACCTAGACAGAATCAGGAGCTCTTTTATGTAAATTGGAAGACTATAAGGATTTATGGGTATACTAGCTACTTGGGGATACAAAGTCCTTGTTCTTGAGGTTCAGCAAAGTTTGCAATTTATTGAAGTGTGTGCCACAATGGTGTGTGTGTGCATATAATTTTGCCAGAGGGAATCTAGAATATCTTAATAAAGTGTTGAGCTTACTCTTGACAAATGCAGTTTTTAAGCGGAGACAGCTAAAAGTGAATACACACAAAAGCCAATACATATCAAAGTAAATGCTGTTGGAAATGACCTGGAACAGCTCAGTAGAGAAAATGTCACTAGGAAATGAGACAAGGCTGACACAGTAGCCCTAAAATGCTGTGTGTGGGGCTCTAATAAGACAAGGCCTCCTAGAACCATCAGTCCAGTCCCTGAGCAGTCATCTGTCTTGGCCTCATAAACCCCAAGCCTCCGTACAGCTTCCCTTCTTTCCAAGCCCTGTAAAAGTTCTCTTACCACCCCTCATCGCTGAGCAGTTTGGCTTATAACCAGCAAACCAGTAAGCTAATTTAATAGTACTGGGATTCACCCAACTGTTAAAATGAGTTGCTTTTCTGGGCTTTATCTGTACTGCAGTTCTAACCCTAGAACAGGAACATGTCTTGAAATACTGTCAGCAAGCTAAATTCATCAGTGCAGGCTAATCAGTTCTTCTATGTGTTCTTATCTGTAGAGATGATCCTGCAGTTAGCTAACCAAAATCATTTCCACTGAACGCAGTCTTCGGAGGGCTGGTCTTTCACAGCACACAAGCAGGGCAGCTGCAGTTATAAGTGTGGTAGGCTAATGTGCTCCCCCCGCCCAAGACCACTGCTACTCTAACCCACCGCTGCAAAGGCATGGTTGTGCTGGATGTCCCACTAGACACTTCCTTGAGACTATTCTGAGTGCTTGACTGGCAAAATGAGCCAGGAATGCAAATGCAGACTGTGTAGGTACAGTAGAACATACAAGACAACGTTCAGTCAGTGGAACAACTGTCTGGAAACTTTATTTACAATGATTGATACTTGACAATAGCAATTGTTCTGATACACTTATTTGGAAATCTGCTAGTTACTTATTATATACTGGGTACCACCAGCTCTGTTTATAATGTAGCTGGTCTTCAATTCTGCCAGGTCGTTTCTATTACTTTCATTCTAGAGATGAGGGCTCTAAGAGTTCTAATGACTAACATCAGACAGCCAAGGAGAAAAGCCAACACTGTCTACCTTTCCAAGTGCACTTGGTGATGCTCTCTAAACACCAGCCCATCTCAAAACTACCACAGATTCCAGCCTAATACTGTTTCTTCCTATCACCTCAGCAAAAATTAAAAAAGGTGCATATTCCAGGAGGAATAGACATTATAACACTACAGGTAGGTAAGCAGTACAAACATTTCCAAAGTATCATAAAGCCCATGCCAGGAGAGGGAGAAAACTGAAGACTGATTGCTGTTGACTTTTAATTGTCTTTTTCAAACCAATGACACTGAGACATTCAGCTGGAAGTCCCTCCCCCATCACACCCCACCTGGATTTACTGCGTTCCTTCATACAGTGCAGAGAAAGAGCACAGAAGACTAAATGTCTTCTAGAGGGCACGGCACGGCGGCAGGGGCAGGAGCATTTACAAACTGGTATGCTTCTTCTACCAGCAACTTCACTTCCTAACACTCGAGGAAATAATTAGGAACACAAAGGGTTAATAGCACAATGTTTTTCAAAGCAGTTTATTAGTGAAAAACTGGAAACCTAAAAATTCAACAGTAGTTCAATAAAATGTGGCACATATGAAGAAATAGCATGCAGTCATTAAAAAATGTAGAAATACATATGACACAGCAAGATCATCATGGTACTGTTGAGTGAAAAAGTTACAAAACAGCATGGACAATTGATCCCATTAAAAAAAATCTCTAAAAGTGCAGTCTGGAAGCCACACGCCTGTCACAGCACCTCTCCTCAGATGGTGAAATCATAGGCCATTTTTCTATCTTTACTGCTGAATTTTCTTTTTGTCAGCATTTTTGACTTGTATTAATAAAAAAGCATTAATGATTCTTAAAAAGTCTATACTTTGATGTAGGAATAAGTACAGCTTAGCAACCTGAGGTACAGAGATGTAGATATGTTAGTCTATACTGCTTTACTGGTTTGTCTGGGTGTTTTGATGCTAAACACCAGTTCAAAGGCACTGTGTGGAAATAAGGTGGTTAAAACTCATCTTTCTGTAGACCAGTAGTTCTCAACCTTCCTAATGTTGCAACCCTTTAATACAATTATTCATGTTGCAAAGACTCCCAACCATAAAGTTATTTTATTGCTACTTCATAACTGTAATTTTGCTGTTATGAATTGTAATGTAAATATCTGATATGTAGATGGTCCTAGGCAACCATTGTGAAAAGGTTGTTTGATCCCCAAAGGGGATGCAACCCACAGGTTGAGAACCACTGCTTTAGACAGATGGGTCCACATTCCTAGAGACCTTATATGGCACCCAGTTCCTGGCATTCTAAGCAATTCTTTTTACTGACACTAAATGCATCCTTCCACCTTCATACCCACTTTTAAGATTGGTCTGAAAGTATCTCAGCCCATTAGAGTGGTAGTAAGGCTTACAGAAGGCAAGGGGACGTTTTCAAAATATGACAAATTGCAGGTGCCTGAGGGAAAAAGGCCTGCTCTGTTAGCTCTGCAGTGCTTTTCAACATGACTGTAGCAGGATCACACGAAAGGCTTACTGTACAACTGGGGGGCCCTGCTTCCAGAATTTGGCTCAGTAGATCTTGTGGGGTAAGACACAGCTATTAGCAGTTTTTTTCCTTTTACCCAACATGTATTTATTGAGCACATACCAAGAGTCAGGCTGTGTGCTAAGAGTAATTTATGATTAGCAGAATTAAAGTCACTATCTTAGGCTACATTCTAGAGTGTCAGGTACATGCTAAATAAATAAATTATAAAACAACACAATTACAACTAATAGAATAAAGTAAAATTCCTTTTGTCTTAAAATATTTAAAAACCTGTCACAGAGAACATTAACACTACTAATTCCACAGGCCCATGTAGACAAAAGTATAAATAAGGTAGGATATTTGAAAATAGCAATCAGCATTTTGACACCGTTCCGGGCAATGCTGATACTGCTGGTTTGAGGTCTTGTACTCCGGGACAAAGTGGAGAAGGGAAGCCTGGCACTTTCCTTAACTTCAGAGTTTCATGGGGAGAGGAGTGCCATGCAGCCAAGGAGAGCCTGGAGCAGAGCTGGTGGGCAGCTGTTCTCCTCTTGACGGTTCTTCACTCTGGCTTGAGCAACTAGGCAACTCATTGCAAACTTTCAGGTATTGGGGAGATAAACAAGTGGATTTCCAGGGACATGTGTCAACAAAGTGTAGTACTCTGTGAAGACTCTGCACAACAAGTCTGTCTCAGCCTGTCATCTTCTCCCTGCTACACTGTACCTGGGAAGCAGCCTTCCAACACTAGTCCCTTTGTTCCTGTTAGCTGAAGGTTAACCCCAGACTGGAGGACAGGCGGGATCCTACTGGGGATGCTGGCCCTAGGTACTTCCCCTGTTCCCCAGAGTGAGGTGCATTCTCACTTTAGGAACTTATCTGCAATATGATTTGTTTATTAGCACCATGAAAATGTTTTAACTATAACCTGTGGGTTATATTACTTTAAGGACAAAGGTGGATAAAATCCATTTCTTTTTCAGTTTGTGGAGAGACTATAAATACCTCCTTGTTTATTATTTCATGAATATATGCACCCTTCACTCAATACTGTGTTACTGAATTACACTCAGGGGCCAAGGGTTTGTTTACATAACTCTAAACTGCACTATGAATTAATAGGGTTCCCAAGAGCTTTCTTCTATGCCTAACAATCTCCTTGGGCTTTTACCTGAGCAAAAACTAAACTTGTAACTTTAAACCAAAACCAAAATTAAACGAAACACCCAACCAAACAATACAACCTCATTAAAAAAACAACAATAAAAACAGAAGACCATGCCTAAAGAATATGGTGGACTTGTGGAACACAAAGAGACAAGGAGCTTCTGATCCTTTAATGCTACCATATGAATTCTATGGTAGCTGCGTGCAGCCCCAGGTGCCAACACTGCTGATGGAAAGCAGAAGGCCCTGCTACAATCCTCACACAGAGTACAATGGGGAGAACTGGATCTGGCTGGATTTGAAGTGGGTGGAGAGCAACTTGACAGGGACTAAGCACAGCACAGGTGTGAGAGATGTTTCTCTAGTCCAGTCACAAAGCCTGCACACTATGGTGTCAAGAAGCTAGCTAGCTACAGGGACTGGAAAACGGCATCTGTCTTTATAAAATGTTTACTATGTGTTAGGTTTTCGCTTAAGAGCAAAAGATACAAAGTAACACTTGTGAAAGAGTCTCCTATTAGGTGAACTATTACCTCAATTTTACATTTAAAAAATGGTAGTTATGAATCTGAGTTGAAACCCAAGGAGCACAGTATGTGAGGAAAGCAGGATACGAACCCAGGATCAATTCACTCCATATTTATATTTTCTTCTGTACTGTTCTATTTCCCCAAAACTAAATTTGCTGAACTAAAGATGCTATTTAAATTCACCCAAATTTTTACAGTTTCTTAAAACCTAAATTTGGACAAATCTAATAGATGGTTTAAAAAAAAGCTTCATTCACTTGATCCCATCTTGAGCAGCTTTTGGAGTTCTTTAAGTATGTAACTCAGTGTGAATCAGAGCCTTACCCAACTATAAAACTTCAGAAGAATGAATCTTACCACATAGAAATAAAGGGGCTGTTAAAGTTGGCACCAAGAACTACATTATCCATGTTTACGGAGCTCTTAGGCACCCTAAGCACAAAATGGATGTTTACAACTGCCATTTAAATATCCACCTTCTTAGAGTTGAAAGGTTTACAATCCAAGAGTCTCTGAATAAATAAATGAATTACACTTTTGAACTTTATTGTTAAGCTAACCTGAAGAAACTTGTGCTCTCTTGGTTCCAGGCCCAGTCCATCTTTTTCTTTCTACCTGGGTCTACTTCTGGCTTCTTAAACCTGAAGCAGGCAGTTCCTAACACAGTACTTTCTAGTTCTTCCATCATAGTATTAGTATAGGTTAGGTTTTCTGTCTTCTTTAGGAGCATCTTGTTCATAGCACTACACTTGGTTGGTCAACAAAGTACCTGGTCTTCCACAAATGTTTCTTGAATGGCTGGATAGATGGAAGAACGATGAGGATTGAAGACCTAACAAAAGAATTTCTCAACTGGCAATTTATAGCAACGATTGATGATGTATATATAGTATGGTCCGTAGAGCAATTCTCTGGCTTCCAACGTGTCATTAGTATTTCCAGAGGGTTACTACATAACCAGAGACTCAGTGAAGATAAATTACACTCACTGCGTATGATTAACACTGTAGTGAAAGCTACTCCACTAATCCTTATTTTTGCACACATTTGTTGCTCAATAACAAATCTTTACTGCAGTATAGTATGTTCTCAATGGTTGCATTTCTGATGCATCAAATTGTGCCAACTGAAAAATGTCAGGATTATTCTTAGTGAATATATTTGTCCCCAGTGTTCTGCAACCTTAACAACATTATGAAATAAAGTAATATTTTTCAAGGACTTAGGTTTAAAAGAGACTTTCAAGTAGTGCTTAAAAAAAAAAAAACAAACCCAACCCAAACCAAATGAAAACAAAACTCCAAAGCCAGGAGACCCCACTAACTCACAGTATTTAAGTTATCTGATTCCTATTGGGCAGCAAGGTAAAAATGAGTTTTTACTTTATTCTTTGGCTATTATACCTAAAAAATGAGTCACTAGAATCATGCATAATAAATTTATTTTGCGTAAAAGAAAAAGTTTGCCGTTAATGAAAAATTCAGTAGAAAACAATCCTTTTGTTTTTAAATTGGGGCTCAAAAGTATAAGCTGCTTGTTAGTGAAACCTCGGTAGAAAGAGAACTGCGTAAGAAAACATTCTTGTCATGAAATCTCTAACATAAATCTGTAATGAAGTATTAACCATGTGATTTTATTGGCAGAACTGCCAGTTTCTGATGGCCTGTAAATTTTCTTTTTCAGTCCCTTATGACATTAACATGAAAGATACTTAAACCTGCTTTAGAGTTACTGTATATAAATGTGGTGTCATGGTCTCCCTATTTAATTGAGAAGTTCTAAATAGGTAATTGGCACCTTGCCTTTTTGATTTCCTCTCTCCCCCATTAGCCAGTCTGAATCCATTCCAACGACACTGAACACAGTGATTACCTACAAAATATAATATTTCCAACTATTAATTATACTAAAGACAAGCATATTGCAAACAAATCAAATTTATATTAAATATGTTTAAATTATTTTACTATTTAAGGGTTTTAAACATCCAGTTAGCTGAAATTTTACATTTAGCTGAACAGTTACGGATTTTATCAGTGGCAGTTTCATACAAAGGTAGAACTTACATGTATGAACATTTAAAACATGATTTTTACTGATCTACTATACATAATAAAATTTTAAGTGTCAATATTTTAAGTGTCAACTGAAATTCACAAAGCATTCATAATACATTATTTCCAACTTTGTCCTAGTCTCAGACCGGGTATGTCTGTCTGGGACTCACTCACCTCATCTGCCAGAAGTGACAGCTCAGTACTGTTTGCAGCGTCATAATCATAGAGCACCCTGGCCTTCCTGCTTCCACTTGATTCTTTAAGGTCATTGAGGTTGGAAGGAGAAGGGATTACTAGGCTACCGGTTGAAGCCATAGCAGAAGGACCAATCACATTTGATAAAGCAGATGGCACAGGTGTCCCAGAAGTCTGATTGTTGTTAGAAAGATAATTGGATGGAAAACTGTTGGAAAACAAACAAAAAAAACCCAAACCCTCAATTACCTATTTTAAAGTGACTGAAGTTCCTCATTATCACCACTTGGTGGCACCGTTTGCTAACTTCCCCACTAGGAAGACTTAGAGACACTGGTATTTCAGGGAGGAAGTATGGGCTGTCTTCCCCATTTCCTCTTTAGTAGCACTCAAACATAAAAGCCTTGAAGGCTCGCTTCAACGCTGTTTCTCTGTATTGATTTAAAGAACATTTTGGCTCACATTCTTAAATGCTGCCAAGATACATATGCCGTGTGTGTGTGTGTGTGTATGTGTATATAGATATATATACACACATGTATGCATGTAAGTAATATTAATCTCTTCTGTGTGAGGAAGCAAAATAAATAAAAACAAAGAAAAGCTAAAGAGTAGGTAGTATTGTAAAAATTAAATTTCTTTAATTTTTTGGGAAATACCTGGTTACCTGAGCTTTATCATAAAACCAATATATCACATTTTCCTATCAGCCAAGTAACAAGTATGCTATAATTAAGGGGCATGTAGATTGAGAGGTTAAAATGTTCAAGTTAATTTATGATGATTGATAATTATGATGAAATGCAAGACTCAAAAGGAGAATATGGCAAATTTCATGAGTTAATTTTTCTATTATTTTAAAAGGAAAACCCACTTACTGCAAACAAGTGCCATAGTCTAGCTTCCACTGCATTTTAAGACTGCTTGTCCAGCAATGCTCTATTGAAACAGTAGGCCTGTGAATGCTTTGCTTTCATTCATTTTTCTTCTCTAATGCCCTCCCTAATGACGCTGCTAACCTCATGTTCCTGCTAACCCTGTGTCCCTGTAAAGTCTCGTGTTCCCAGGCCCAGAAGTGGGGCTTTTCTTGTCTCTGCCTAGCGCCTTGCTGTCAGGGTGCTGGGATTACAGATGCATGCTGCTGAGTCTGCTTTATTCAGGTCCTCCTGCTTGTGGGCTTAGTGCTCACTCACTGAGCCTCCTTTCCAGTCTCCACTCGACCCACATGACTTTCACATAGGAAAAGGAAATTGCTACCTTCCCAGTTGTTTCTGGAGGTCTAACATGTACTGGTAACACTGTGCATAGTAAGTCATCTGGGCTTCTACGAAGTCATTCAGACAGCGGAGATGATGGGCCTGCAATGAAAAGTTACAGTCAGTTCTCAGTTCTTCAAATGGCACAAGCCAGGAACAAAGGATAACACTGTCACGAGGGAGGTAACCTGCAGTATCCCACTACAAAGCTCATTAATGCTCATATTCCGATCAGATTTATTAGGTTTAATTACTGGTGAACAACATATTGACAAACTTTGTTTAGCCAAGAAGAATCAACATGAAAATTTATGAAATGAGCAAAATGGGTGATGATATATAAAATTTAAATATTTCTTCAGATTGCTTCTAAAATCTCACACTTCAAACTCTCCTTGATAGATAACTATGCAAGAAGCTCTCCTTAAAGGCAGTGTCTGTTATGGAGCTCAGGGTGCCTTTAACTTCACAAACTCCTCCTTAGCTGCCTAAGTGCTGCCTCAGCGTCTTTTGTTCAGAATGATTTAATACTCACGTGTGTACTGCTGATTCCCTCTAGCAGAAGTCGGGTAATCTCTGCTTGACGATCAAATTCACTTTGAGTTATTCGTAATTCCTGTTCAGACTTAAATCAGAATACACTTTAAGGATCTCATTAGAAGATTTAGTTCACTTTACACAGGACCCCCCTCAAAAAATACCCCCAATATACTCCAAATAAGAATTTGAAGATTCTCTCTCTCTCTCTCTCTCTCCTCTCTCTCTCTCTCTCTCTCTGTGTGTGTGTGTGCCTTAACTGGTTTTCCTAATTGTGTCACCAAACACAATGAACAGAATTTATTCCTCACCCATACTTGACTCATGCCAAAGCTTTACAGTCTGAAGACATATTATGACAGTCATGATATCATATATCTTTTCTAGTATTTTTCTGAAGTGAGTATTATAAAATCCTCAGTACCATAGTTTTATAAGTATAAAACAATATTATGTTCAAAAATTCCAATTTATTACTGTGTGCTTTTTTCCTCATACTTAAAGTTAACAACAGTCTTCAATTTCAAAGCCAAAAAATTCCCACCTCTTGTGTTTAGTTAATAATTACTTGTTACTAAGACAGTTCTTGGTTGTCTTACAACTTAACTTTCTTTTACAATTTCTCTCTAAAGTATGTACAATAGGCTTTAGTCAGGAGTATTATTTATTAAGATTAGGGTTTAAAAGTTTTCTAGCAGTTACGGCTGGTCTTCAGTGTGCTAGTACACTGACTCAAGGAAAAGGAAGTCCACTAAGACCCTGATTTGATGATACAAATACTCTTCAAGTCACCAAGATCCAGCCGCTGACTTTGGAAAGGAGAAGTAGGTGGTGCTGCTGGCTTCTGTTTGGTGCAGGAACAAAACAGCTTACTGTAAAGTTAACAAAATCTAAATATACCAAATCCTGGCATTAAAGATGTCAAAACTTTGGTTAGAAGTAGCTGGTAGGAAAATGAGGAGGAAAAATTAAACTTTACAGTTTATTTGAAACAACAAGCTTAACTCCACTACTGGAAACCATTGCTAGTGAGAGTCTCCAGCATAGTGACCCACAGGCAGACAACTGATATCAATCACTTCTTAGATGTATTAGAAAAAGGTCAAACGCTTTCCTCCAATAGCCTTCTTTCTCTCTTTCATCCTTAGGTGACAAAAGTGGCCCCATAAGCCAGCTAACAAAGAAGTGCACTGTCAGTCAGTTGCTCTACCATCCTACTGGTGACAGAACTCGGGGAGAGGGACTAAGTAAGCACTGATCACTAGACTAGATCTATAAAAATAAGCTTGAATTGTATTACACAATAATTAAAGTTAATACATTAACTTCAAGTCAAACCAAATACTTTAGGAGGCCTAAAGTCAATTTTCTCTGGAAGGCAGTAGGAAGCAGAATAAAGTTCATGGAAACAATTAGTGCTCTTTTTCCAGAAGGTATAAAAAATATTAATCACCTCATGTCACACTTGTTACCACACTACTGTTCTGCTTGATGGACTACAAAATAGCTTTTCTTAATAGAAAAACCTCCAGGAAATCAAAATAAATGAACTTCAAAGGTAAAGTGGGCTGGTTGCACACAGGTGTTTGTGAAAGTACAGTCTGATGTACTAACATGACTACTTGTATACAAACATAAAGAAATGACAAGCTGAGGTGTCAGTTGAAAATGAGCAAGGCATATGAGACTTGAGATGATAACAATGCTTTAATGGCCAGAAAAGGAAACAAAGACAGCATTAACTCATCTCATTAAAGCCATGGCATTAGTCTTCTAAGTCTGAAAAAATTTAATGCTTAACTTCAGCTGAACAGCACCATACTATGAAGCCTAGAGAGTCACATTGCATTGTCCAGACTTGAGACTCTGAGAAAGTAAACAGCAGGAATGAGCCTCATCTCTTCAACGAGCTCCAGTATAACTTCAAGGTTGCTATAAACAGTCAAATGTCCTGAACTGTCTATCCACCTGACCAATATAATAGAGAATAATAAGCATCATCTGATATGGGAAGTCCTTCTGTATATGTGTTGTTTTGATTGGTTAATGAATAAGAAAACTGCCTTGGCTTGTAATAGGGTAGAGTAGAGCTAGGTGGGGAAAACTAAACTGAATGCTGGGAGAAAGAAGGCAGAGTCAAGAGACACCATATAGCCGCTGCCAAGAACAGACGAGCAGGAACCTTGCTGGTAAACCACAGCCAAGAGGCAATACAAAGATTAATAGAGATGGGTTAAATTAATATGTAAGAGCTAGCCAATAAGAAGCTAGAGTGAACAGGCCAAACAGTGATTTAATTAATACAGTATCTGTGTTTTTTTTTTTCTTCAGGAGTCTGGGTGCTCAGGAAATGAACAGGTGGCCTCTCCAACAACAATCATCAGTTTAATGAACAAGAAATGACACAGAAGGCTTAGAGACAATGAATCTTACCAATAATCATTGATCTTCTAGAGTGTCTTTTTTCTTTCTGACTTTATTTACAATTAAGGTAAAGATTAGTGGGGAAAAGACCATCTAATTACTGCTAGCAAACTACCTATTTACTAAGACAGTTTTAACACGGGTTGTTGTATAGGAAGAGATCCTTTAAGATGTAACTTGGAAAATGGGCAAGCTATCAGGTGGTGGTATCACAATCCAGTACCTATATGCTAGAAAAGCTCATCATACTACTGAGGATTTGCTCTAACAATCTTGGCTGACCTACCTACTTACGTATGGGCTTAGGTTAGGTCTTTAGGAACATAAAAGTTTTGAATTCTGCACATTTTTTTTTAAATTATAAAATGATAGAAGTTAAAGTATACTAAAAGAACTCAAATCAGACAAATTTAGTATGCTTTCATATACTTTTATATAAGACATTTTTTTAAAATATAAATTTCCCCTATTTTTCCAGTTTTTTT
>LOEQ01001695.1:65876-76340 GCA_001685075.1 Bramus lutescens | reverse complement strand
GCCTCCCAAGTGCTGGGATTGAAGACATGAGCAACCACTGCCCAGCTTACTTTGCAGTCTTGTAGACATAAATTTTTTATGAATTTGTACCAAGGAAAGATGCCCTAAGTGGTGGTCTGAATGAAAAATGTCCTTCATTGGCTCATGTACTGAACAGTCCAATCCAAAGTTGGTGATGCTATTTTGGGAGGTGTGGTGGTTTGAATGAAAATATCCTCCACAGGCTCATAGGGAGTGGAAGTGTGGCCTTGTTAGAGGAAGTGTGTCACTGGAGGTGGGCTTTGGGTTTCAGATGCTCAAATCAGGCCCAGTGTCTTGCCTTTCCTGTTGCCTTTAGATCGGGATGTAGAACTCTCAGCTCTTTCTCCAGCACCAAGCCTGCCTGCATGCTGCATGCTTCCTGCCATGAAGACAATGGACTCAACCTCTGAAACTGTAACCACCCCCAATTGAATGCTTTCCTTTCTAAGAGTTGCCACCGGTGCAGTGTCTCTTAACAGGAATGAAACCTAAGACAGGAGGTCACGGAATATTTAGAAGGTGCACCTTGCTGGAGGAAGTACAACTCTGTGGTGAGCTTTCTGAGTCTATAGCCTTGCCCCACTTCCTGTTTTCTTTCTTTGTTTCCTAGGACCAGTTGAAAATGTGATCAGTCAGCTTCCTGCTCCTGTTGCCCTGCCATGATGGACTCTCCCTCTCAAACCGTGAGTCAAAATAAACTTTCTACCTTAGGTTGCTTTTGGTCATGGTATTTTTATTACAGCCCAATTTTATGGTTCAACTTATATTCTCTCACATATTCTGCCTTCTTTTCATGCTGGAGGTTCAAAAGAACTAAGAAGCCATGGTGGGACCACACTAGGCTGATTAAGGTTCCACACAGGAAGATGAGATCAGATCTTAAGTCAAACATTTCACACTGCACTGCCAAGCCACACAATCAATAGTTCAACAAACTATGCATGAAACACACTGTAGAATCAGCAATTTTCTAAGTGATAGAATAAAAATCAAGGCTCACCACGCTATGTAAATATCTGAGGCTACAGTAAGTACCCACCCTCAATTACTAACATTATCCTCATTTAAAATGCAGACTTTGGTAAGTCTGAGAATGGAGAGTCAAGCACAAATGTCTGAAGACCTCAACTAACTTTGGAAATGAATCTGCACTAAATTATACTTTTCCTATTTAATTTCTTATCCCAGCCAAGAGAAAGTGAGAGATGGTAACAGAGGCAGACAGGCAGACTGGTGAACTTTTACAAGTAGCAGTATGACACTAAGGGAGAAGACAGAAAAAACAAAAGACCTGTCACATTGTACAATGTTGAAAATGTAATTATGATGTTGATTATAAATAAAATTATTTGTTATGCTGTGTTCTATGCAGCTATGAACTATACATTTTACAGGTATAAAATTTACTTTACATTTTCTACTGAGTGAAAGAAAATTTCATTTTGGTGCTCAAGAGAACTACCTTTACTTCCCTAAAATCCAGTTCTCTGAAGACAGGTGGTCACATCATTTAGTATTCTTTACATTTGAAAAAATAATTGCCAAGGAATAAATCAAGTATTTCACTTGTCTTCTAGCAAGGCACTAATATGGTACCACTTGTTTAACTGTTGTCTAGGATTCCTCATGGTATATACAGCATCTTTGGAGCTCAATTCCACTGCTGTATGAAACTGCTTATAGTAAACAAACTTGGTAATTTCCTTAATTTTTTGATTTTAAAAGAATTGCAACATAGTCCATAATTGTGAGTGGCTCCAAGGCTCGTGTCCATTTAACATTTATTGAATGATTATCAATTAAACTCTTGTTTCATGATTCTGTAGTTTAAAATTTTACTTACTTTTGTCACTTCCTCTGCCCAAATCTAGCCAGCATTAAAAATCAGAGAGAAATTTAGAGCATGAAGTTGGAATTAGACATTTCCTACAACTTAGTAGAGAAAAAATGTATTTAATTTAAATGGCATAGTCTCCCTCTTACAAAGTGAACACAATAGTAATGTAAATCAGTATAGCTGAATATATTTTGAAGTCTGCCTTTTATATGCATCAATACTACCAACTTCAAAATATTATAACTCTACAGATAATAACTTAAGTTTTCACAAATTGAGAATATTTGACCTTTCTTAGAAAACCGACAGTCTCTCTAATGTAAAATGAGAGGTTTGAACTGCATGATTTCTAACTTTTCTTTCAGGTATAAATTCTAAAATTTTAGTAAATAAAAGGATATAGAGAAATTGAATGTTACTGATACAACTATTTTTTTGTAGAAACAGTTTGAAATATAATAAATTTAAGGTTGCCAGTTAAAGATCTTATTGTAAGTAGATGATAAATGACTATAAAACAAATGCTTTTAATAAATCAAGCAAAGTTTTGCAAATTGTTTAAGATATTTTTACCATGGACAAAAGAAAACCTGATTTATACAAAATTAAAAATGACTGAAACAGTCTCACCCTTTTCAATTACCTATAGATAGGACAATGGAAATAAATAATACGTTCTCTTGCTATATAACAAAAGCTGTAATTTAGCCAGCACTTCAAAAATTAATAGTTGGGAACAAAGGCAAATTCCAAAACATCAGGTTTATTTTTCATGTTTTAATTCAATGCTAATAGAATAAAAGCAATCAATGACCCATTAATTATTAAGTAGACTATTGATTTCTTGTCACTTTAAATGGCAGTAATTTATTTATACTGTAATTCCAAGAATTAATTTGCATGTGTGTGTGCGTGTGCATGATGGGGTGGTGGTAGTGGTACATGGTAGAGATTGACTTTAGGTGTCTTTCTTGTCTGCTCTCCACCTTACATTTGACCAGGGTCTCTTACTGAAGCTGGAGCTTACCAATTAGCACTAGGGATCTTCCCGTCTCTACCCTGGCCTCCAGTGCTGGGGTTGTAGATATGCACTGCAATATATGCATTTTTTATGTGGGTGCTGGGAATCCAAACTGAGGTCCTCCTGAGTGCATGGCAAGCACTATACTGACTGAACTATGTACCCAGCTCCAAGGACTACCAATTGCTAGGGCTAACATGAATTAACTCTTTTCCTATCATCATATAATTTTATTTTATTAAAGTAAAAAACAAAAAAAAACAAAAACAAATGTAACATCTCAAAACTTTCTTCAATTTGAGCTCAATGTGTACATTAGTTATTATAAACAACTTTCATTCTCTTATTCCAGGCTATCATTACTCTAAAATTTTAAGGGAGTTAGCACTGGATATGGAATAGCCCTGGCCATGGGAATTTGTCTCATCCTGGAATGGCAGAAAAAAAAATTCTATATTGAATTTCAGTAACAATATGGTAAATACTGAAGTTATTAAACAAAAAGCAAAGTTAATTTGTATACTTTTACTGTTTTCCAAGTAAGGCAAATCCTGGTGATTTTTACAGCTACAAGTAGCACAATGAAACTGTAGTCTAAACAAACACTAAACTACCATCTCTGATACATGTAAAGAGCATTATACACCAATGATTTTATAATCTGTTTTAACATGACCTACAAATTTGGCAGATCTTCAGGTTTCAGTATCACTTTAAGTGACATTTTTCCCCCAGACATAATCAATAATTAACTTTAGCTATTTAGATTTCTACATGTAGCTAATAGCAAGAGAAGGCATTTTACTGAAGATGTAGAAAACACAGTAGGCCAACAAACCTTCAGCCATTTTACATGCAGGAAGTTGAGCATGTAAGAGAAATTTACCATAATGCTATCTCCTTCAAGGCGGGCGGAGTTTAGTTGCTTAAGTGCATAGGTGAGAGACAAAGAACACATTATACCTATGAACACACCGGAAAAAGTTACTTCTGTACAATAAAGCACATGCTCAGCAGGCATTAAGAGAGCTGCTGTTCTTCCTAGCTAAAAAACAAACTGTATTTGTTTTTCTACATATTTCATATAACGGTGCCTACCCAAAGATAAAGAATTTTCAAAATAAAAGCCAGTTGGTATTTTATTTCAAACCAGACTTGTTTGGGGGAAAACATACCTCTTTAAAAATTACAAATGAACTAACACAATTAAATTTTCATCTATAAATGCCTACTTCATACCAGCAAACTTCCTATTAAAACCTCATTTCTATGCTGTGTATTTTTGGCATCTCTAACCATTTCCTGTTTCAGTTCTCAGCCAGATCTTCCCCATACGTATGAAAGTCACACAGTCCCTGTAATTCTAATGAACTGAAAACACAAATGTGTACAGGTAAAGTCATGGGTGCAGACAGTGTTCTACCCTACTAGGATTATAGGGCAAACATTTAGATGGCTGTGGCAATACTTATGTCCACAGAGAGAACATACGCTATGTGAATTACCTGAAGGACGATTTTTCTGATTCCTTTAAATGCTAGAAAACACTAAAAACAGTGTTTTTTCTCATTAAAAATTTAAAAAGCAAATATTAAATTACCAAATATAATTTAGATGCACTAATTCAAGTTTTTTCTTGATTCTCTGGCAAACTTATTTACTTTTTTTTTTTTTTAACGTTTCTCATTCACCCCATGCCAGCCTCAACGTCACTATGTATAGCAGAGGGAACTCTAACTCCCAGGTACTGGGATTACAGGTGTATCTATGTCTATGTCTGGCTTATTTTACTTTATTATTATTTATTTTGTGATGCAGGGAACAGAATCCAGGACACGTAGTCTATAGCTAGGTCACACTCTCAGTAGCAGTCTTATTGAATCAACAAGCTATTCATTTCCTTTTTCACTAAGCTGGCATATTTTGGAAAACGCCTGTGATGTTGTTTTACCTTTCTTCAATACAGTAACCAGTTGACAGAAATCAGACAATACTAGACACAGGGAGGTCAAAAACTTTTTTTACTGATAGGGCTAAATCATCAAAAAGTTTAATCTAAAAATTTGTGAACTGAGGGTAGCAGAAATTTTTGCACTATTAGTGAACTTCGTATTAGAGCATATCTCACAAAGAATTAAAAGAGCGAGAACAGGAAAACAATAAAGGACGCATTTTAGAAAGTAGAATAAACCTAGCTCCCAGGCCTTACTAAGACAGTAATGGGTAGTTACAAAATAATCCACATTAAAAAACAAAACAAACAGTGAAATTAAACAATATTTAGGGCACTTGTCAACTCAACACCAAGAAAAATATCAGAAAAAAGCAAAAAAAAAAGTAAATAAAAAGCAAAACTAAACTTCCAGTGGTCTGTATCATTTTCATTTACTTGAAAGACAGGGCAAAAAGTAATTCAGTCTTATGGCAATAATGTCTGAAAAAGAATGAAAAGAATGAACCATTGGGAAAAAAATAAGAACAAATTTTTGTCTGGCCTAATATCTTCACTATTTGTCTACAGATAAATTTGATTGTACAATGTAGTAATTCTAAAAACCTTTACATAAATTGCTGGGTTATGCCACCTGTATCATCTTTTAATTCTGAACATGAAATTTCATGGCTGTATCAACTGCCAACAACTTTTCCAGATGTATCAAGAAGAATCACTTTTCAGAAGGCGACTCTATTTAGTTCCTATGCATCCTACAGTGGTGCTGCACGTCAGTAACACCAAAGGGCAGTGACAGCTAGATCTGTGTGCTTCCCGGCACTTTTCTAGGTTGAAAAGCAGCCATCATAAAGAAGCATCATAATGGTTGTTAAATAAATGTTTGTGTTGGAGCCTGGTAATATTATTCTTATTCCATAATCATCAAAGATTTTTTTCTACTCTAGATAATTTTTCCCAATGATTCTTGTTAAGACTTTTCTAATTATAAAATTTGTATCTCAAAGTAAATTCAAATGAATCAATTTATCTTAACAACTAGAAACCAGTAAGGTCTCTTGCTATCTACAGCATTCTTTTATAAATTTAAATTTTACAGATAGCTTGCTTAAGGGGCACACTGTGGTAATGATGTCATGATAAAAGGAGACATGGAAATGAGAGCGAATTTGCATTTAATCTCTTATCAAAGCTAGCCCTTCCCTAGCGGTAGCTAATACAAAGCACCAATTTCACCACAGAGCAATTTTCAACCTTTCTTTCTCCAAAGAAAACTATCGACATTGCTGGCATTGTAACTGTATGCTTATTAGAAAATGATTGTGGTTGTGGTGGGGAGTCCAGATAGTATGCCTTTTAACAAAACACATCCCTAAGCTCAAATTAAAATGTTAATTCCTCTAACAAACTCACACTTGCTTATACTATTTTTCAAACTGTTAGAATTTAAATCTAATTTAAATGCTGTATATAATAGAATGAAAATATAGATAGCATGCCTATTAGACTAAAGTTTAAAACTAAAACTACTTAATAAAAGTTATACATAAAAGCACTGGACTATCATTTTAATAGAAAATAAAAAAAACTATTTTAAGGCTGGTTTTCTAAAAAATATAGCAAAACTTATTAATCCACATGGGTTTCTTCCTCTTTGAACAAGCTACGAGGGAAACTATGTTAAGACTATTCAATCTTTGTTTGTTTTTGTTTTTCTGTTTTTCGAGACAGAGTTTCTCTATGTAACAGCTCTGGCTGTCCTAGAACTAGATCTCATAGACCAAGCTGGCCTCAAACTCACAGAGATCTGCCTGCCTCTGCCTCCTGAGTGCTTGGATTAAAGGCATGCATCACCACTGACCAGCTAACACTATGCAATCTTTTGGAACTATTCTTGATGATAATTCTTTTAATTATTTTGAGTTAGATATGGAAAGAGAATTACTCTGTCATAGGCAAATATCCTCAAACTTGATTCATTTTCATCTTGATTAAAATCTTCTCCCATTTCCTACTATAATTATTTTTTTAAAAATCCTATTAGCCATGCACACTAGGAATGAAGCACAGAGCAGTTGTAGTACGACCTGAGTGTTGGGGACTAATGCCTCTCGATAATGACCACTTGTATTTACTTGGATGTATTTAGTTCTTATCAATCTCTTTCAAGACAAAAATACACTCCAAATGCCATAGTCTAGACTATACCTTAAACAGTGTACTAGTAAAATACTCTTGAAGTTATTAAGCCAAAGTATTTTTCTATTAGAAACAGATAAACATACATTACTTACTGAACTTTTAGTTTCTGCAGCTTTTGCCTTTTTAAGTCTTGTTTTTGCAGCATCCAAATCCAGTCTCTTATTCTGTAATAGTTTTCTTTCTTTCTACAAATAATCAAAAGAACAAAGTAAAGCTAAGATTATCCACATTTAAGAAATCATCCTACATGGAGGATGTGTGCAAGCTCATAAAGACAACCTACAGGTATCTTTCCTTTTTGCTTGGAGATAGATAGGACATCCATTATGTAGACCAGATCAGACTGGCCCTGAACTGTGGCAATACTCCTGCTTCTGCTTTCTGAATGCTACGATTATAGGCACATTATACCCAACATTCCCCTTACCCACCCCTTTAAAACTACTTCAAGACATTCCAGATTCTGAATCCAAGGAATCTGTAAAAGATGCCCCAGAAATAAAGATGTATTAATTTTAATATCTTGCCGTATGTTTCCCTCCCACCAGGTTTCCCTCTGGAGAATATCTGGCACTATCGATCTTCAGAGCTACAACTAGGAAGTGTTAAAATAGCATTTACTTGGCAGAAGCCAGGGACGTTGCTAACCATCCTACAGTGTAGTCTAGCTCCCACGACCAAGAGCCATTTGGCTGAGTGTCAGAGGTGGCTAGGGCTAAGAAGCTGTTTCAGATTGTTAGAGGGGTCTAGGACAAGGATCTATGTGATCTCCCTTATAGACTGGGCAAGCTGTTTTTACTATGTTACAGCAACAAATGTAACGCAACTACTCTGAAACAGAATTTCAAATTTATAGACAAAATAATACATAAACATAACTTAAGTTACTGTATATGCTTTATACTAAATATAGTTGAGTCTGTTTTCTTAATTTTTATATTCCATATACCAGATTTCATTCTACTGACATGTTAATTTTTTAGTGGAAGGAACTGAACCCCAGTCTTCATCATGCGAGGTAAGCACTCTCATACTGAGCCATATTCTTGGCTTAAGCTAGTATCTTTTTTAGTTATATCAATTTAGGTCAAGCCCAAACTACTTTTGTATACAGAGATGAAGTCATGGTTAAGCATACTGAAACTTCTAGGACACTCTGTAGAACAGAATATTCAAATTAAAGTTTGAGGTTGTATGTATACCAGTGAGTGGCACTGAGAAAGTCTTATGGAAAAGTATCTGTTAAGAGTGTCCTCTGTCAGCAATAAGACAAGTTCATGGACTAACATAAATTTAGAAAGAAAGTGACAACATAAATGTTTATGAAATAAACATTTTAAAAATAATACACTTTCTGGAACACACAGATAAATTATAGGAGCAGAAATAATTAGTATAGCTGTTGTTTATAAATAACTTGAAGTATGGAAGCAGAACTAATTAATAGGTTTCTAGTTTCAGTTTAAATTAATATGCAAGTATACTATAATGATACTTTGTTTTCATAACCATTACAGGAATTTCTGTTGTAAAATAGAGTGAGAGAGACTTTGGTGCGCTGGAGCCAAGGGGCCTCATGGTGGGTGAGAGAGAGACATGCCAAACAGACAGCACTCATGTACAGGGTTTCTTTATGGGGGGGAGAAAAGAAGTGCAGAGCAGCCCGTGGGGGGTGAGAGAGAGAGATACAGGGATGCAGAGAGACAGACATAGAGAGACAGAGACAGACACGCACACAGAGGTATAGAGAGGCAGAGAGACTAAGCGAGACACAGAAAGGCAGAGAGATGGGCGGGGGCTGGGGAGAGGGGAAGAGAGAGAAGGGTTCTGCCGTTTAAAGGGAGGAGCAAAGTGCATGTGCACAGAGAGCACACAGCAGGTTAGGGTACTGCCTGCTTATGAGGCATGCACACAGGGGTGATGCATTCTGCCAGGTCTCCAAAGGGTGGGTTAGGTGTGCCTGAATGCTAAGATTTGAAATCATAGATTTGAGAGTTGGTAATGCATGAAAATCAATGCACAGGCATATCAACAACAATGCAGGACTGAAAAGTGGGGATTGTGTTACTAATAGCTCTCTTTGAGGTTTGTGTTTGGATGAATATGCACCTGTTCAGCGTATTTAAATGTTTTAATCTGCAACATTTACCAGCACTAGGATTATTCATTAAAAATTAAGCATACATCTAAATTACGTGACAAATGGAATATTTCCCAACTCACTGCGATTGTTTTGTAATCCCCTTCTATAAAGTTTCTTAAAGGAGTGAGGAAATTTAAGGCTGATGTCTGAATCAGCTCTCTGTCAGCTGTTCCGATTCGTTTCTGTGTTTCTCCACATTTAATAAGGGCATTACCTGCAAAAGAACAAAAAATTGTGTTTTGTTAAAGCTATGTCTAGTAATGTTAGAAAATTAATATGTAACTTACCTATTTGATTTGTTCAAAAGTTAATTGTCAGCTTGTTTAACTCAGAATTGAACAGATTACTTGAAAGGTATACTTACTTAAAAAGCAAATTCAAAGTAAATATCTAAATGAAAATGACAAAGATGAACTAACTGCCTAGTACATCATGACTATAATTTTTTGTTGTTGTTGTTTTTGAGACAGGGTTCCAGGTGACTGTCCTGGAACTAGTTTTGTAGAGCAGGCTGGCCTCAAACTCACGGAAATCTACCTGCCTCTGCCTCCTACGTGCTGGGATTAAAGACATGCACCACCACTGCCCAGCCATAACTATAATTTCTAACAGTGAGATCAAAGAGCACAGATACATGGAAGGCATAAGGCTGGCCTGGGGATATAGCCCAATACAAAACTTAAAGTACTTAACAAGTAGACCAAGTCATAATCTGCCTTGTTTCTGTATCCATACACACCTGAAATATCCACAAATTAGAGTTTACATCCTAAGAAGCTCACATTGAGGCACTAGGGGGTAATGTGGAGGTATTGGAGCACCCATGGACCTCTGATTGCTTTTTATTCCTATAACAAGGGGCTCTACCTTTTAGAATTCACTAGTCTATCACATGGCTCACAGGAAACACCACATCAAACCAAGAATGCTTGAAGACATTTACAAAGCTTTATGTGAAATTCATTCATTTTTGTTATCATAAGCTAGGGGTGATGGTTAGTGTTAAGTGTCAACATGACAGAGTCTGGGTGTGCCTGTGCTGTGTTAACTGAGGAAGGAACACTCATCTTCACTGTGAGTGCAACTCTCCCTGGCAGGGACTGCAGACTCTGAAATACAGGATGTGCTGAGCACTAACTAGTGTTCATCTCAGTTTCTAATACAGATGCATGAACCATCTCTCTTAGGTGTCTGTTGCTGTAATCTGCAAGTGTGAGCCAAAAGAAACTCTTTCTCCCTTAGAAAGAAAGAAAGAAAGAAAGAAAGAAAGAAAGAAAGAAAGAAAGAAA
>LOEQ01001695.1:54730-65851 GCA_001685075.1 Bramus lutescens | reverse complement strand
AAGAAAGAAAGAAAGAAAGAAAGAAAGAAAGAAAGAAAGAAAGGAAGGAAAGGAGTGAGGGGGAAAGGGAGGGAAGGACCGAAGGTGAGAGGAAGGAGGGAGGGAGAGAGAAAGAAAGGAAGGAAGGCAGGCAGGCTGGTTCATGTTTCACAAGAGTTTAGTCCAGATATTTAAACAGAGTTAGAGCAGACAGAAAGAGCATGTGATCAGGATTCTATTTCCAATTCTACCTCCAGTAAACTTGGGTTCTTTAGATCTTAATCCTTTTATGTTAAAATGGGATTAAATCCACGTTGTTAAGGAGTTAAGAGCTCCTGTCTCTACATACAGACATCTGCCTTTGAATTGTTATCAGGGTGGTCACAGATTATTTAGTCTCTTCAAACCTAAATTTCCTTGTTTTTAAAATGGCACAACAGAATTTATACTATTAAAAATGTTACATAACAAGACTCTGTCTCAAAACTCCAAAAGATATAAAAAGTGAGGATTTACCAAAATAATAAATATATTATATTGTGCTTAGACCAATGCCTAGGATACCCATTTCTGGCCACTATTTTCTAGTAATAGATTCTGTATGAGCTCGGAACAAGCAAGCAATAAAGCATGAAATTTCTCTAAAATTAGCAGTCACACTTTAATTTCAAAGTTAATCATTTCAGATCTCTCAGATTTAGAATTACAAAGAATAAATATTTCAATGTTATATATATATGTATATATTCAGTCAACTAGTGGCATTAAATAATATTTAGGTTTGTTTCCTTCTGACACAAAGAGAATATTAGCATAGAAATCTGAAATAGTGCGATGTTATAAGAAAATTAGGTCTGATATTAGAAACATGGAACTTTGAGGTCTGTGTAGGGCCAGAGTTGGCTTAACAGGTAAAGGTATTTGCTGCCAAGCCTGACAACCTGAATTTGATTCCTGGGACCCACATGATAGAAGAGTGCTAATTCCTGCAAGTTGTCCTCTGATATCTGCATAAGCACTGTGGTATGTACACCACACACATTCATATAAACATACAACAGTCACATACATGTACACAGAGCAAAATAAAAAAAAACTTCAAATGTAATACAAGTTGGTCCAGGAACTAACAAGCTGGGTTACCTGTAAACAATGATGGAAAACATGAACTAGAAATGCAGCGCATTTATGTATCCAGAGAGGGTGACTACTAACATACCTGGGCTAACTCTGCAGAAGTTAAAAGCAATATGGTCTGGCCAAACACTTAGCATGTGAAGGGCTTTAATATCAATAAGCACTCAAAGTTTTAATGTAAGTCATCACAACAACAATTTCTACTATAACAGAGGCAATGAAAGCTGATAAGAACATGAATTCATTTAACATTTAGATCTAAAAAGATCTAAGATGTGAATATTCTAAATAACTATTTTCCATCATAATTTTAACATAATAAACAAAGTTAAAATTGGCTCTACTGTATGCTCATCTTTAAACATTAAAAATCTAAATGTGAAAATAGTTCCTTTCAGAACCTTTCACTTTCACTCACCATAAGCTGTCCCTGGGCCAAACTCGGTCCCGGCATCAATCATATATTGTCCCAAAAGTTCTGGGTTGTTTATACGACTTGGTGCTTTTCTATCCAGTTTCTCATAAACAAATTCTTCTATCCTGGCATCTAGGAGAAAGGTTACAAATAGCAGTGTTTCAAAAGACAGACATGTAACTCCAGTACTGGGGAGGTAGAGGGGGAACACTCTAGTTCATGGCCAGCGTCTATTACACACAGTGAAGACCTTTTCCCCCAAAACCAAAACAAATGAAAAGAATTTTAAATCAATCAGCAATTGTTTCAAAAAAGCAAAATTATTTAGAAGTTTGTTCCCTTTTCAGTCACTTACTACTTCTTAAAAATATAAAATTAGCATTTATTCAAGTATATACCTTTAAATTTAATAATATATAATTATATGTTGACTATTATATAATCTCTAAAAGTTTATAGTTCAGAAACTTGGTAATACATCTTAGTACAGAAACATTCTCAAGTTAAACTTGTTATTTGGGTATTCTTTGAGATTTTAAGTTTCAGAAGAAGAATTATAAACTTAATGTTCAGGGAAGCTGCCTTTACTCTAAAGTTATGTTCATCATCTTAAATAAAATCAGGCTAGTCAGCTACAGAAGCCATATCTGACACGTTTTATCATGAACATGTATTAACTCTCTCTTACAGAGAGTCTAAACAGACACAGAGCTTGAGGGATACAAGCACTCTGCCTGGGAGCAGTCTTCAGATCCAACAACAGTATGACCCTAAAACTTGTGCTCACGTGCACGCACACAGGTACATGTGGCAGTCAGAAGTGAATGTTTGGTGTCTTCCTAAATGACAGGGAAAAAAGATTTTTGTTTTCTTTTTCTTTTCTTCTTTTTTTTTTTTTTAAATAAAAAAAGGTCCTGCAACAGTAATGGAAATACAAGTTGGCGAAAATGTTATAAAATTTGTAACACAAAAAAGGGTTAGTTTGTAGTACACAAAATATATTAATTAGACAGTGTCAAAATAATCCTTGATTTTTTGGCAGAGTCTGCAGCAAAACCACAGGAATTTTAAAGTAGAACTTAAAAACCTTTTATTAGTTAGGCACAGAGGCTCACGCCTATAGTCTCAGAACTCTGGAGGCAGAGGCAAGAGATTATCTGTAAGTTAAAGGACAGCCTGATCTGCTTAGTTAGTTCCACGTTAGCCAGAGCTATACAGTGAGACCCCATTTCAAAACAAAAACAAAAAACAAAACTCCAAAACCTTTGCTGACAACCAAGATGAACCATTTTGAAAGAACCATCCATGAGTGCTGTCCAGGTTTTAGGTTTCTGATTGTGATTTTCAGCTACAATTGCTTTTGACTTATATGATCAAGAATTAAAAGGTGAAGTCTAAATTGATTTTGATTCAGTAAATAAAATATGTGGTAAATTAGTAAATACTGCTTCCATTCATTAAGTCATTCACCAGATCTGAAAATATGCAGGCAATTCTGCTATAATGTTATGCACTTATGCATTTTTCTTTAAACTATCAAATCTATAGGACTTTCAGAGAAAATAAGAGGTCACTTTAAGCCCATGAATTTTATAATCAGAGTACAAAACAACCTGTTTCACTAGGAAAACAACGGAGAGGAGGATACTTGGGCACTGTATTACAGCTCTCGACTCGCCAGTCATAAGCTTACTTGCCATTCTGAAAAACACACTGTATACAGACTGTTCTTATGTATGTGGGACCTCTGGGTAGAAAAAGAACAAAGAAGTAAATTTTAAAGTACAGCTGTGTATAATTTAAATGTTCTTTAATGAGTAAGAGACATCAAACTGTGTCCCTGGTAACCAAAGATAAGAAGCCTCATTCGAGGCTTCCATACTTATTTTTTAAAGGTTACTACAGTTTAACTATAATGGCATACAATTATTATTTTTATAATGCTTGAAATGTAAGGCTATGGAATTTTGCAATGTGTTCACAAAAGCAATGGGGAAAGGAAAACAGGCACCGTTGCCTTTTCCCTTTAGTTTTGGTATTTAAAACGTACCTTAAAAAGACGAGCTGTCTATACATTTGCTTCTAGGTGAAGCTCCCCTCCTAGTTAGCTACTTTGCATAAGAGGCTCACTTAGCAGTCCCATTTTGTAAGAATTAGTGCACACCTTATTTGCAAGGCTATTGACTTGGATGATCCTAAACACTTGATGATTGTTCAAAAATTAAGGGCAATAACTTATGGGAAAATATGAGATTTAAAATGTCAGGACTCTAAAATGTTACTGTAAACTTGTTAGGAGGTATACAGAAAATTTCACCATCTCTTCCTAACCCAAATCACATGTGATAGAAAAGTCATAGACCGGAAAGACAAAGACTCTACTTTCAACCTTAAAAATGTTTGCCAGCAATACCTAGGGTGGACGAGAAGCAAATATCTTACTTGGATTTGGCTGCAAAAGCACTTCAGTCTGTTTCATTATCTTTTCTGTCCATATTTTGGTACATTCGGCTTTGCTAAGGAGGTTTTCCAAGTGAGCATCCAATTCCGTCTTCTCTGCTTGGCCAAGCTTCTCTTCTGTGAACTGTGATTATTTAAAATTAAGTATATAAATATATAAACACATCTCAAATATATGCTAGGAAATTGTTAATAAATGAAAATCAAATTCAAATCCAAATAATCCTAAGCATATAAACAAGCTCCAGGCTTATCTGTAAACCATTACTTATGAAAGTTTTTTTTTTTTGTGTGTGTGTGTGTGTGTGCATGCCTATGGTAATTCATCACCTTACTACAGCACTTATGATGACTATCTTATGTCTTCTGCTAACATGCATGATGTGAATTCTAATGGTACATAAACGTTCCTAACAAGACTGAGGTTTGAACTGGTGAAATCTGAGTTCAGATCATGACTATATGTATGCTAATTGACACAGGCAACTTTTCAGTAGTTTTTGTTTTGCATCCTTTCTTATAAAAGTGATACAACATATTATATTCTTTTTGAGATAGGGTTTCACTGTGTAGCTCAAAATGATTTTGACTTTTTTCAGCTTCCCAAATTATAAGCATTCTGAGGATTAAGAAAGACTGTCTACAGAAAAAATATCTGCTTAGAACCTGCTAATTGCTATTCAAATTTGAAATATTTAAATTTTGACTTATTTATTACTTATAAGTTGAATCATACCAAGTCACACATTTATGGGACCTATGCAAGCATCACTTAGGTTTGTTTCTTCAGGGTATGTTCTAACAAGGTGTTGATAGGTTATATTTTGCTACATTATTCACACAGTAGAAGCATTTTTATAAGACTTATTTTTTTAAACAAATTTAAATATGTATATGTGTGTGTGTGCATACATGAGTGTAGGTGCCCGGAGTCCAGAAGAGGGTAACTGATCCCTGAAGTTGGAGTTACAGGGGGTTGTCAGCCATCAGACATGGGTGCTGGGAACTGAACTCAGGTTCTTGGTCTCCAAGAGCGCAGTTAGTATGTATTCTTATGCACTGGGGCATCTCTCAAGGCCAAAAGTGGAGGTGTTCTCTTTAAAGGTCTGAAAATGAGGTTGGATACATTCAACATACCCATTTTTATTATATGGCTGTGATGGTGGCTAAGGAAAGGCAACAGTGTCTATATAATAGAGAAAAAAAAAGTCTCTGTTCATATGGAACCTTCTGGGTACTTTCAACTAATCACCAGATGTGATATCTGAAGTGCTGCACATCTTCTAGAACACGTGGCGTTTGCCCTTTATTGTAGAAAAATCCAGATGTGATGGTTAGCTAATAAAACAATGTCTACCTTTCCCTTCTCTCACAATCCTTTCTTTTGCTTTATTTTTCTGAGTCTTATATCCATATTCTTGGGCCTTACTATTCCTGGTTTAATACTTTCAAAGGATTATCAGCATTCTTAGCTGAAGGGTCCTCATATTCTTTACTAAGGAGCCTATATAGGGCCAGAGACCAACTACTTCCTTGAGACCCCCAAACTTGCCATATACTGTACACAGGCAGTACACTGTAACTAAGAACTGGGCAGCAATAATGGCAAGCCCCTGATCCTGAGGTCAGCCATGTAAACTGCACTCTCATTCTGAGGATACAGCCTGGTATTCTTTACTTAGTCTTAGGGATTCTAAGCAGCAGATCTTTTGGAGAGGCATATATTAGAATTTTATATGTTAAAACTTCACCTTCAATGGTGAGGTAAAACTCAGAAAGCACAGAGACAAAGGAAACACTTAGATGAACATCATCTTTAAAGGATTATTAAGAAAAACTTTTTTTAGCCTTTAAAATATAGGCCAGTTGTTCCTTTATTCCATCCATTCCTTCAACAAATATTTAGTCTTTCTTTAAAAATTTAAAATTACATTTTATTTAGTGTATGTGTGCATGCATATGTGGCAGTCAAGAGTGCAACTTGTAGCAGTAGGTTCTCTCCTATATGTATGTATATACATATATCTACACACACACACATGCTAGTTACTAACTAGTACTAACTAGGGTAAGCATTTAGGTCTCCAACAAAACAGGCAAAGTTTCTGTTCTTAAGAATCTAACATTTTTGTAGGGAAGAAACAAAACTTAAACAATCAGAGTATAAGCATTGCAAAGGGTTAAAGACGCTCAACAGAAAACCAACACAGGCGACTCTACTTTTTTCTGAATGACGTAATAAATCTAAGTCGAGAGAAACCGCTATTGAAGAGGAGAAAACAGGAGAATCGGGGACTTCTTCACTGAGGAAGAAATGAGCCTGGAAGAAGCAGGTGCCAGCCTGGGAGAGGAGTTTAGAGAGATGGCATCGGTGAGGAAGGAGCAGCTTACTTGCCATGTTTATACTTATCAAGTATTAATTTCCTTAGAGAAATCTGTTGTAACTAAGACTAGATTTTCAAAGAATAGATTAATAACAGAAGTCAACATCATGAATTTAAACATCATTATCTATTAGGTCAGTCTTTGTGTGAGGTATTCTTCTAGTAAGTTTGGTTGGTCTATTACAAGGTAGAACTAACTGAAACGTATTATCTAAGGGTGAGGAAAATACAGCCCTTCCCTGTCTAGCATACAAAAATCTCAGTTTTGTCTAACATGTTTAGAAACACTAGATTTATAGGTACAGATTACAAACTATTAAAACATGTTTATGACAGTGACTCAAGAAATTGTCACTGAATTTATCAAAACAAGTTAGGATTCAGGCAAGTTTGGGACAGTATTTTAGAGCTAATGATTAGAAAGTCAGTTATTTGGGAAAAATACTTCATAATCTCAGTCTAGTAGGCCCGTTGGCTTATTATTTTTTATATTTTGATCTTAAAAATATAGTGAGAATATAAGAGAGCAAAGATGATATTTCTAACAAGTCATATATTTGCTATGGACTTAAGAGTCTTCAAAGAAACAAGAAAAAAAGCAAACTTTATATAACTTATAAATAAATATATAACTGTGACACCTAATCACTGTTGTCAACTTCATATACCTGGTTTAAAAAAAAAAACAAAGGGGGAACTCCCTCCATCAGATTGGCCTGTAGGCATGTCTGTGGGGCATTTTCTTATGAATCTGAGGTAGGGGGACCCAGCCCATTATGGGTAGAATCATCTGTAGGCAGGTGGACCTGGTCTCTTCCGTGGGTTCCTGCCTTGGCTTCCCTTGCTGGTGGACTGTGAACTCTAAGACTAATAAACCCTTTTCCGATCCGAGTTGGTTTTGATTATGCCTTTATCACAGTGACAGAAAGCAAACTCGAACAGTGACGCATATACAGTAAGACTCTACAAAAATAAAAACTTTTACTTTAGTGAGCAGACAATGAACAAAACAAATACTCAAAGACAGTAACAGTAACCTCCTCATGAATAAAAGGCAGTTTTCCCTAAGAGTCTAAATGTGGAAACTCGCTAGAAAACAGCTCTGGAGGAAGGCCCACATAAGCAAGGCACTGAAGAACCTGCGAACATTCCCACATTCACAATCAGTTTTCTATCATTACTATACTCATATATATGCCTCATATTTCAGTAAACATAGCTTTGTTATTAGTTTTTCAAAAATTTTAACACATTTGCTATTATCATCATTATTATTGAGAGGCAGACAGCCATGCATATACACCCAGTCTGGCCTTCAATTTGCTTTTCCTGCCTTACCTTCCTGAGTTTAGGCATTGAGGTATGCGCAACCATGTGTAGATTATTTCTACAATGATTCCCCCCCCCCAAAGAAGATAATGCATCTTTGTCATGCTTCTGAATTTCCCAATGTCAGGGCTCAGTTGATGTTCAAAAATTCCATATACTAAGGTATGTATCATATTAAAAAAAAACCTTACAGGATAGGGATAATAATTCTAGTGAGGAATAAGTTGAGGGTTGGAGTTATTTAAAAATTTTGTCTGAGGTGTCAGAGTTGGGACTGAATAATTTTATGCTGACCTCAAGAAGTTAGTAATCTTCATTTTACTCCCATAATTCAAATATACCATACCCTGTGCTTCCTTGTTTACAGCACTGTAGGTCTATCTTTGCTTCTTATAGGATATTCAGTTAATTACCAAATTAAGGATGGCTTAAATGCTATCTTGAATTAAAAAAAAAGTGGGAGGGGGCTAGGGCAGATACACAGTAACACTGCTAGTGTTATATCTCTTTCTTTATCAAAATGCAAACTTATAAAATAGTAATTTCCCAGGATCTTACATTTGGGGGGCCAAATACTTCTCAAAAAGTATAATCTGATGCATAGTTTTTTTGTACTATTTCATCTGTAGCACAGAAAAACAGCATGAGGATAGAACGTTTAATTCATATATCCTCTCTAAACACTGCTTTAAGGCGGGGACTGTGATGAGTTAATAATTCTCAGCCACTTATACATTCTATCCTAATATTTTTCTAAGTGAAGACTTATCTACCTATTTATATACTTGAATAGTTTTCAACTCATGTTTTTTTAAACAATAAATTTAATTTCTAATAAAAATGTCTAGGTAACATGAAAGTACCTATAGTAGTTGACCAGAGAATGGCCCATTTTTTTAATGTACAATCTGATTTGAAAGGCAACTACTTGGAGACAGAGAAAGCTTGGCTCTCCACTACTCTTCAGCGGCATGGCTCTTAGGACTATTCTCAGCATGAAGCTGGCACTGGCACTGTACCCGCATCACCACAGCTCAGAGCAGTAACTTGGTTATTGACTAAATGCTGGAATAAAAACCAGGGTTTTGTAGTAAACTACTATGCCAGCATTCTAGCTTTCATGTTTTATTCTAGAAACACCCCCCTTTCCTTAAAAATTTAATTAAAAAAGACGTGGAATGTGTCAAACATACAAAAACCAACAGTATAGTGGAAACAGTATAATGAAACTTTGTAAGCCTGTAGCCACAATTTAGCTTCAATAACTATCACTGTTCTGCTAATCGGCTCTCAACTGAACAGCAAAACCCAAACTAAGTTTAATCATATTTCAGCATGTGACACTAATAGTTACAGATAATATAAAAGGAACTTTAATACCAAAGGAGACTTTCTCCATTTAAAATTTTCCCTTTTTAATAAAAAATAGTTGAAACCAAAATCCAAGGGGTCCTTTTTCACACATCTTTTTCTCATACTCCAGGGCTAATGTGAGAGCCAAGACTGCCAACTAAATCACAAACACCGTCAGCCAGTGTGGCTGGATCTCCCCAGTATCCCCAGAGCCCCAGAGTCTTTGAACTTGTTTCTTTTGTCTGGAATACCTTTCTTCCAAAACAAAAGCCAAGCAAAGCCTCCACATACTGTGTCTCAGTACTTCACTCAGGTCTCGTACTCATCCTATGAGAAGAGCATGCCGAATTCCCCCACTGCTGCAACACGACAATCACCTCTACCAGCACGCTATTCACTACCATCACCTGCTATACTCTAGTCTGTATTTTGTGAGACTCTTAAGTTTCATGAGGAGAAACACTTTGTTGATTGTATTAGCTGCTAGTCAGTGGTGTTCCTAATACAGAAGCTAAGCATGGAACATATGCTTGAATAAGACTGAAAATTATTTGCCAGCTCACATATTAGGATACAACTTAAAAACCTTAAAAAAAAGCACTTGAAACAACGAACAATTGAAATTCATTTGGGAAGTGCAGCTTTTAAGTTTTTCTAGATTTATTTTTTTAAACTGAGTTAATAATTTAGATTGAATTTCATAAATGTGCCCTGTTGAAGCAGAACACATCATGTGTCTGAAACAACTGTATTAAAAGCTATGGCATTCTGAAGTGTCAAATCTTCATTAAATATCCATAATACAGGTAAGCAACACTAAACAAAAAATACCGGACTCTGTTCTCTAGTGGAGTCGATCTTGAGTCTAAAAATGTTTTTCTTTCGTCTCCTATTTATTTAGCCATACATATCTGGGAAGGATGGAGGATAAAGGATAAAGTATGGCAGCTAGCTTGTCATTCATCACATCGGTTCAGGAAATCAAAAGCAAGATGGAATTAGAATTTCCCATCTCTCTGAGTTACTCGCTGTTGATAACAAATGATCTTCAAGGTCTTTTAGGGCCGCATCGTATTGCTAGTCTACACGTAAGCCAGTAGTGCTCACTCAGAAAAAGCAGCTTCTAGTATTGGAGTAGGCCAGAGGGCAACAGCTTACAACTAGCCACACAAGTCAAGCAAGCTGTTTACATCTCTAAGGCTGATTCCTTTTATCCAAAGGAGAGTTACCATTGTGTCTCTGGCGAGATGACAGAGGGTGCAGCGAATATGTGAAATGGACAGCAAACTGCTCGTCACACACTATCTTTTTCATAAGATAGGCGGTCATTAATTGGGGGACTCTCCCATTCTTTTGCCAAGGACAACTCAATAGGATATCAACGGTGTCAATAAAATTGGAGTAAAGGATACTAGAAATGAAGTAACAGAAGGGACGTATAGTTCGGTGTAATTCTGGCACACGGGGCATTACTTTTCTCCTTACAGAAGAGAAAGCTATTGCTACCCTATGTCAGTAACGCAAATACCAGATTGTTTATAACCCGTTTTGTGAAACTGACATCTGTTCATAGATTTAACTGCGTTTGCATCATGTGTTGACTGTAAAAATCCGCCCAAGTTCCCTATTGCCCAAGTTCCCTTCCTTGATTACAGAATAAGGAGACATAGTGAACTCTTCCCCTCCAAGGGTGCTAGAAGCATACCAACGTCCTGCCCGCTTCTCACCCCTGCCCTAGAGCCCATTTGGGGAATGGGTCAGGGCGCCCCTAATCCCAGGTTTCCTGCGTCCTTGGTGAAATTTGGGCACCGACAGGGACAGGAGATCTCCATTCCCCCCACGGACTGCTAAGCTCTGGGACAAACGTTCCAGGGGCGGAGAGGGCTGGTGGGAATAGAGCTGGCAGAGGAGCAGGAAAAGGAAACTCCCTCCTTGGACGCGGCCCGGAGGGCGAGGGCGACCCAAGGGAAGGGTGGGGGTGGCGCAGAGGCGCTCAGCCTGCCCTGGCTCGGCCGCAGGGGCACCGAGGCCTCCGGCCCGGGGTGAGCCCAAGGTGTCCGGGGC
>LOEQ01001695.1:32363-54211 GCA_001685075.1 Bramus lutescens | reverse complement strand
TGGCGGGCGGCCGAGGACTCACCGCCGGGTGGAGTCGCTGTAGTGGGTCCCGGGGAACAGCGACCCTGGAGGGACCAGTCCAAGGTCAGAGCATCAGTGGAAGTTCTTCCAAGAGCAGGAGCCTCCTGGGCTGCTGTGCACCCGCCCTGATTCTCCCAGGGAGCCTCAGTGAGTATCTCTGACAGGAAAGCATGGGTCAAAGTACTTTAAGCATAAATAGAACCGACACTACAGAATCGCTGGCCGGGATTTCCTGCATGTGGCCGGGTGTCAAGGGCTACCTATGGCTTGAGTGGAGACCTTTGTCTTTATTGTCCCCTCCCCTGCTATAGCTTCACTCACTGCCAGACCCTGAGTCTGTCTGTGGTGAAGAGATCAATCCCCTGTGATAGCTTGTGATTGTCTGAGACATGTTTAGAATCATCTAGCAAACAAACAAAGCTTTGGGAGGATCTGTGAGCTTGTGTCAGAGAGACAATAGGGGAACCTCTGTGTTCATTTACTCTTGAGTTCTTAACTGTGTGGCAGGGCCTTCCAATTCCTGGTGCTGGAATAAAGGCGTGAGTCCCCAAACTCAGCTAATTTCCTTTCTGTTTTCTGAGACAGGGCCTCATGTAACCCAGGCTGCTTTCAGGTACCCGAGGATGGTTTCAAACTCGTCGTCCTCTTTCTGTTTTTTTCATTCTTGTTCTTTGCTCTCTTTCCTTCTCTCTCCTTCCCTTATGCCAGGGACTGGACCATTGTATATGCTGGGTTCTGCTTTGCGATTCTTATCGTGTAACTTTAATCTTGTCGTCTCAAGATGCCTCGGAACCTCTAGGTACCTCATATAGTCTCAACTCGAAAAGCAGATGAAAGGTAAGGCAAAAGTACACACTAGCTTAGTGTTCTTTTTCTATTTGAAACCAAGCATTTCCCTATCTAGTAAACTTTGATTTTCACATCACTAGCTAGAACTGGGCCATTTAGCCCCTCACAATGGCAATTCAATCTAGTAAATGTAATGTGCACTGTTAAAAAACGGAGGGCATTTGTGAGAGAATAGTAGCTCTTATTTTTAACAGTACATATTGTCATCTTGGACAAAATAGAGCTTGTGTTAGCAGAGAAGGAGAGAACAGGACGGGCAGCTATTAGCATTTGCTCTGCTGTTGTTGTACAAGAATTAGAGGAGTCTTATGCTCCCAGAACTTCTTGTCAGGTTTCAGGCCAGCTCTATAATCTGAAAGAATCGGGGGAAAATTCTGAGGATGTAGCCCAGTGGGTAGAATTTTCCAAGCGTGCATGTAAGGTCATGGGTTCCATTCCCAACTGAAAGAAAACAAAACTTACAGGAGAAAAGAGGGAGAGGATTCTGTTAAAACATGCTAGAGCAAACTGTAATTTCTTATGTCGTCTATCTTTTGACTTGTGATAGTATTTCTAAAATTTGCTATTTAATGCCATTTTAAACAAAACTAAAAAGTTAAATTATTTGTGTGAATTTTGCTATATATTATCAAGGAACAAGATCAGACAAGTGTATCTATATGTTATGGTGTAGAATGATTTTTAAAAAAGTATGTGGGTGTCTTGTCTGTATGTTTGCTCATGGATCACACGTGTGCCTACTGCATTCAGAAGCTAGAAGAGAAATCCCCTGGAGTTACAGACAGTGACCCACACTGGAGGACTGAGAACTGAATTCTGGCTCTGAGCCAACTCGCCAGCTTCCTTTAATGAAAAAGGAAGAAAGGGAGGAAGGAAGTGTCCGGTGCTGTGCTTGCTTCTGGGAAGACAGCACAGGGACACTGAAGAGTAGAAGGGTGGGCAGCGTTGATTCTGCTTTCTACGCTGCTTGTAGTTTCAACTTCTGTCTGTGTATAGGTGTGCAGTCATGTGCATGCGTGTGTACATGCCTACACTTGCATAACATTTCTTGCGTTTATTTTTAGATTTTAAAACAAATACTTCAGTGATTTAATGAACATAGTGCATGGCCATCAAAGTATTTAAACAGCGCAGAAATGAACAATGATGAAAGGGACTGGTAACTCAAATACTCAGAATTAGCTAGTGTTGGCATGTGTTCATTGTCTTTTTCTGTAAATATGGATGAAGCATGGGTGAATCCGGTCCAAACACGAGAATGAGAGCAACAGAGTAATAGAATGGAAAGGATGGGGGGGCACACATACAGACTTATTTTGTATGAGTTATTTCTTTTTCCTGTTTTGTTATTTTAGACAGGGTCTCTTTAGCCTAGGCTGGCCTTGAACTTGTAATCTCCTGCTTAGGTTCCTGAGTGCTGGGATACAGGTGTGTGTCTCTTTGCACCCATCTCTATCTCCTTTATTCTCTTTTCCAAGCTACTTGTTTTAATCTTAGACATAATCATTTCGTTACTATATTAAAGATGAGATAATGGGAACTTGTGTATTTATTTCTCTTCCCTTTGTCCTCTCACTGCCAACTTGTATTGCTTTTTAAAATTGTTTTCATTATTGATAGAGAGTAAAACTGAGTGTTCAATGGTATTGGAAGATATAAACAAGCATTCCTTTTTATTTTATTAATTAACTTTTCGCGTGTGGCATATGCATGTGTGTGCATGTGTAGGTGTAGGCACATGTGTACATGTGCCCATGCGCATGCACGACAAGGTCAGAGGAAGATTCACTGAGCCCCAGGGATCCCCTGTCTCAGCACCCAGTGCTGGGTTCCAGATACAAGTGAACATGCCTAGCTTTGGAACACAGACTAGGGCTCGGGACTCAGGACTGGTGCAGCACGTGTTCTCAGCGTCTTCCCAGCGTGAGGCACCACTCTGTTTATTCCCAGGGAAGGGGCGTGGAAGCATCCTTTCCCGCTTCCACTTAATCCTGCCATTCCCCCTCTCCTTCTGTCCCCCATTGTAGTAATAAGGGGAGCAGGCCCTGCTTTTCGTCCAGCCCAGCTCCCGCACGGCTAGCTTATACCCCGANTATTAACCAATGAAAGTTAACACATAGACAGATGACCCTCCTACATCACCCCATCAGAGGTCAGTCCTTATGTGAGTGGCCCGAGTTCTCCCTCTGCCACCTCAGAACTTGCATATTTATCCCTATTTTCAGTTTCCCCCTTTCCACAGGACCCTTGCCCACTTAAATCTACACCAGGATCTCCTGCATCTCCCTCCATTTTCACAACCACAAATCTTGCCTCTATTCACCACCATGGCCTTGCCCTGCTTACCTCCTTCCTTCCATAGTGGTCAAAACTTTAGTATGATTAGCGAATATTGCCTTAATGTCTATTAATTTCCATTTACCCCAGATCACTTTAATGTGGCTCCTTCCACATTATTTACAAGAACTGCTTTTAGCAGTGATTTTTCTCCACTATTTTCTCCTCTGCCATCATCATGCATTGAGAATTCATCCATGTACCAGGTACATATTTGACGTGTTAATTTTATGTGTTGCAGTTCCTCTAGAATCTCTCTTGCTTTGCCTATATTATAGAACGTTCCTCCGATATTCCCTCTACCTCTCAAGTAGGACCTCTCATGTGTTTTTCCTACATCCTCCGTTTTCTGAACCTTAATGGAAATTTCTCAAGGTCTCACTTGCTGTCTCTTTGCTCTTTTCTGTAACACTGTTGCCTCCATTCAAGTGTCTGCTCACACACAGATGTCATAAAACTTTCTTCCATCTTATCCACTAAATCTTTAAAAGGTACAAACTTTCTGGTCAAATATTACTATTATAGAATTACTACACCTCAAGAAAAGTTAACAGTATTTCCTAAGTATCAGGAAATGGTCCATCAAAAGTCAACCAATTACCTCACAATTATGAAATCCTTCCAAATTTAGACAATTCATGTTTTCATCAAGTTAATCTTTGCTTTCAACCCATCAATGTCTTTTCATTAGTCTTAGGACAAAGAACAAAAATCTTTACCTACCTGGAGGCCTTGCACATTGTATTTATAGTGGCTTAGCCAGTCTCTCGGATCAATGGGATGGGATATAGAATTTTTTTTGAGACAAGTGTCTCCCTGCCTGCTCTGGAATTTGTTCTGTAGACAAGACAGGCCCTGAAGGTATGAGCCACCACCACCCAGCTGGAATATAGAAATCTTAAATGATATTTAGTATTGCTTATCTTGAGTTGATATACAATCTACAATATTAAAAATCTCACAGGATAGGGTGTGGTGGTGTAGATCTTCAGTCCCAACACTTGGGAGGCAAAGGTGGATCTTTGTGAGTTTGAGGCCAGCCTGGTCTACATAGAAAGTTTCAGGTCAGCCAGAGGGTCATACTTAGTGAGACCCTTCTCAACCAACAATGACAGCAGCAGGAGCAGGAGAAAAGAAGAAGAAAAAGAAGAAGAGGAGGAGGAGAAAGAGGAGGAGGAGGAGGAGGAGGAGGGGAGGANAGGGGAGGAGGAGGAGAGGAGGAAGAGGAGGAGGAAGAAGAGGAGGAAGAGGAGGAGGAGGGGAGGAAGAGGAGGAGAGGAGGAAGAGGAGGAGGAAGAAGAGGAGGAGGAGGGGAGGAAGAAGAGGAGGAGGGGAGGAGGAGGAGGAGGAGAAACAGCACCAGCAACCAAACAAACCAAAAAACATAAAACATTAGCAGTTAAGTGATCAGTCTTTTATTTAGGATGTTATTTGTTTTTTAAAAAGTAAAGTGTGTATTTTATATGTTTTGAATGGCTATAATCATTCCGCTAGATGTCAGAGTACCCTAAAAAGTAAATTGCTCTACAAGTATTGAGTAAAATTGCAGTTAAGATAGTGTATATTTCTATGTTAGTTTAATGAAAAATGTTTTTGTTGATACCTTTGAAACTGAGGTCATAGATGTTTTGTGACTGTATATTGAATATGAAAGTTAGAATTTTCTTGTGTTACAGATTTTTTTGTTTTTCATTAAGCCTCAAACTATGAAATATCTATAAGACATAAAAGCTATTAATATTTTATTGAGTACCAAATACAAGTTTGATAATTTACTAATATTTTAGTATTGTATAATATATATCCTTAAATTATGGCAGCAATTAAAAGCATCTTAAGGTTGACAAGATGGTTCAGGGGTAAAGGCGTTTGCTGCCAGACACCTGCTGACCTGACTTTGATCTCTAAGACCCACATGGGTGGGAAGAAAGAACAAATTTATGCAAGATGCCCTCTAACCTTTGTATTTACTTGCAAGCAAGCTTGCATGCACATAACACACACACACACACACACACACACACAATCAATCTAAATAAAACATTCCAGAGTGAAAACTAGATTTTAAAGAAGTAACTATCCTTAAAAATTCTAGCCTATTACCTAGCCACGATTATTTATAAGAATAAATACGTATTCCAAACACTAGCGATGTCTTAATTATGAGAGTTATTAACACTCACAGGTAGATAATGATGCTGATGTGTGGAGGGAGTGTTAGGTTTGTAATTAGACACACCCTGGTTGTCAGCAACACCATTTGTAGCCTTATTCTGATCTTGAGCAAGTCATCTCATACCTCTGACCTTTAGTTCTCTGTTTTTTTTTTTTTAACAATATCTCACTTGTTCAATTTTACCAGTAAAGCCAGATGCTGGGGTGAAAGCCTGCTAGCTCAGAGAGGCAGAGAAAGCAGCTGGCTGACTTTCCTCCTCCACTGACGTCCCTGAAAAAAGGAACCTTTCTTTTCATCTCAAATAAAACTTCTCCAACTCAATGGCCCTCCCTTCTACTTCCTATGCTTCTCTCTGTCTCTCACTCTTTGATCTCTGACTCCCTCTTACTCTCTATGGTTTTATCCTGTCAACTGGTTGCTTGTTTGCCTCTTGACCTATGGCTGACTTTAGTTAATTCTGTTTACAATAAACAGAAAGCTCTTGGATTAAAGGTGTGTGCTAGGGCTGAGCCACACCACAACTAGACACAGGTTTTCCAATAAATAATGTAATCTCGGGGTTCACAGTATGATCAAATATCCTGCAACAATTCTCTTATCAATAAAGTGGAAATACAACAATAAAATTTATTTTGAATCAGAGGGTGGACCTAGCTACTAGCTGACCAAAATTAACCAAAGAGGTTTTGGAGGACTGAGAACAGAGAGAGAGAGATAAGAAGTAGTAGGGTGGGGCTTAGAAAGGGTCTTGGTTTTTTGGATGGAGAAATGAAAGACATGGGAGGTCACTGGTCACTTCTCCATCATGTCTGTGATCATTCAGGTCCTTATCCCAATATCTGACTCCTGAGTTCTTATTAGTAAAGAATAATTAGATAAATGCATCACATTACATGTGTTCCTGATGTGTGTGTTTGTGTGCCTTACATGTGTGCCTTGTGCATGTATGCATTACATGTGTACCTGGCATATTATGTGTGTATTACATGTACATCTGGTGTGTGCATTTTTTTCATGTATGCTATGTGTATGTGCATTACATGTGTCCCTAGTGTGTGCAAGAGACCAGAGAGGCTGTAGGATTCCATGGATCTAGAGTTATAGGTGGTTGCAAGCTGTCATGTAGGTGCTAGGAACTGAACCTGCGTCCTCTGCAAGAGCAGCCAGTGCTCTTAACCACTGAGATGTCTTTCAGTCCTAATATAATACTTCTTACTGAACTCTAATAACTCTTAAATTATCACTCAATTTTGTCTTCTTTGCACCATTTTTTTTTCTCTTTTGAAGATGAGTATTCTGAAGGCATAGCTCAAGCAGCTTGCTTAGTGCCTGCAGGTTGCCAACGGTGAGCACACACCAATTCTGATTCGTCACACCAGATACTCTTGCCAATTTTCCCCATGTATGGTTCTGTATGTATGCAAAGGTAGATCAAGGTGGTGGATACAGCATCCAGTGTCTCTAACCCAAGCTTCTAATTTGAGTTTATTTACAAATTAATTTAATGGGTCTAGAGTGAAAAGGTATTTCACACTTAAATAAATTAAAAATTGAGAAAATACAAAAATGGTATTATAAGCACTCTTACCCTCCTGATAGTAATTTTATTATCATACATTAAGTATCTAGAGTTAAAACATTACTGTTTAAGGAAAGCAAATAAAACCAATACCATCATGGGTTGGAGAAATGGCTTAGCAGGTAAGAGCATTTGCTGCTCTCATAGAGGACCAGGGTTCGGATCCCAACTCCCATATCAGGGAATTTATAACCTCCTGCAGCTCCAGCTCCAAGGGATTAGACACCCTCTTCTGGCCTTTGTTGACACCTGCACTCTGGTGCACATAACCCACTCTCCCATTCACATAATTTAAAATAAGGTAAGTCTTTAAAAACTCCCAATAGTGTTAGCTTAAATTACCTACCTGTCCCTGTCTAAAGTATTCACTTGAAGAGGTTAGTGTGCTTCCTGCCCACATATCCACAACAAGCATAGAACCATTCGTATTTTAATCTGTGCACTTTATAAAACACCTTACCTGTCTGTCTGTGGTTTTCATTACTTAGCAGTATGTGTTTAAAATATATTTAATGTATCCTTCAGTTTTGTATACGCTGTTTTTTTGTCAACTTGATACAAACTACAGTCCATAGGAAGAGGGGACCTAAATTAAGAATTGCCTGTGAGCCTGTCTGTGAAGGCATTTTCTTGGTTAATAATGGTGGGAGGGCCCAGTCCACTGTGGATGGCGTTACTTATGGGTGTGTAATTCTAGGCTGTATATCTGAGCAGGTCAGAGTGAGCAAGCCAGTAAGTAGCTTTTCTCTATGGTTCCTGCCCTGAATTCCTTCAGTGACGGACTGTGACTGGGACATGTAAGCCAATTAGTCACGTTCCTCCCCCAAGTTTGGTCAGTGCTTTAGGATGACAATAGAGAGCAACCAGCTCGCTGTGAAGGGTGATTGTGCGAATGTGCCACACCTTCCTTACTTGTCAAGTTCCTGAATATTTAGAAGTTTTGTTCTAAATCTTAATTTAAAAATTTCATGTGTCTTGTTATTTTGCCTACATGAATGTCTGTCCACCACATGTGTATAGTGCCCACAGAGCTGAGAAGAGGGTACTATATTCCCTAGACATGGAGTTACAGATGGCTATGAGTCTCCATGAGGGTGCTGAAAATTGAAGCTTCTTCCCCTGGAGGAGCAGTCCCGGCTCTTAACTGCAGCACCATCTCTCCACCCCTCTGGTTTTAATTCTTAACAAAACTAACCTACAGTTTGTTTGTTTACTGGTATTTTGAGATAATGTCTTGCTATGTAGTCCACACTGGTCACAACCTTGTGATCCTCCTTCCTCAGTCTCTCGAGTATTGGGATTACAAGCATCCACCATCAAATCCAGATCTAGTATCTTTCTTCACGGATTCTAGAACTCAAATGCGTACACACACACACACACACACACACACACATCCTGTAAGTAGTGTGTATATCTTTATATTTACCAAATACAATCAAACTCTCTCCACCAGGAAGTTTCTATTCCTTCTCTTTTCATCAGAACTTGATGAGTATTTTTTCAGTGATTAATATGGTCATGTACAGATGTTATTTTTCTATTAAATCATCTTTAGATTACTGGCATGAAATCAACTAGGTAATACTGTTTTTCATATGTTCTTTTTAATTTGGTTTGTTGATATTTCATGATTTCATGTTGCTTCTTCCTTTTAAATATTTAAAAGTTCTTGAAATCTTGCCTATAAGAAAGGGGTTTTCTCTAATGAAATTTTTTTCTTCGGAAGATCATACTATAGCAGCACAACCAGCTTGTATTAGCTTTTACATTCTATTGAGGTCTTATATTCATTTATACATGCTTTTTTGAAACTTTATGCTTTAGTTAAGATTAATGTTATAAAGTAGATCACTTTTATTCAAATTCTCACATTATCACGCACACACGATATTATGTGGGTATTGTTGATATGATTGGGTTTGTTTTTGAGAGTTTAAATGAATGAACTTATTAAAAAATGTTTATTGACTATTCTATATCCAATTATGCTCTGGATGCAAAGTTTACAGCAGTGAAAAAAAATCCCTGTTCTACTTACACATCTTGGCAATACTCTTAGGATCAAATGATGGTCCCAGGACAGAAACAGAACTTCATTATGATGCCCACAATTCATGAATAAAAGCACTCTTTGCTCGTCATTTTGTGCCTAGGACTGATAAAACACCTTTAGCCAATGACAAAAGACATTTGACTTTCTGACTACTTGAGACCATTTTTCTTTACATATTACTTCCATAGTTCCTTTTTATTTCAGTTGTGCAAACAGGAAGTATTCCTTGTCAATTATGTTACAGATAATTCAAATATAAAATTGTTTGCTATTATCTATGCACAGATCCTTTCAAGTGGCTTGTATAAATTTTCATTTTGTTAATATAGAATGTGAATTTGAATCACACTATGAAAATAGATCTTATTTCCATAATAAATGGAATGATCAATGATTGAGGACATGTTAGTCTTGATTTATATTTAGCAAAAATAGTTAGTATTAGTTAAGTCTCGCAATTTTTCTAATAACTTCGAACATTAATTTCTGTATTACAGTTGTTGACTAGCTGACAGTGGGTTTAGTAAACTCATTCTAAAGAAACTCTTAGCAAGTATATACAAGATTGCATTTTAGATCTAGTATATTTTCTAGTTTCAAATATATTTAAAAATCACAATTAACCCCGAAATTGTCAGAGGGATGGCAGAAATATTAGGGCCCCGTGCGGAGACACTGTGCTCTGGAGGAATGAACTTGACAGCCTGTGCAACGTTGGAGTTCACTGACTTGAAACCGGCGTCATTGACGGCCTGAATTACAATGTAGAACATGGTGCTCTTTCCCGTTTTCAAAGTTTCTGGTTTGAATTCAAAATTTTCTTTTGAGCCAGCCTCTCTAGGTATCAGGCCAGCAGTATTCACTAAAGTAGCGTTGCTAAAATCTTTTTGTAGATCCCGAAAATGCTGACTCATTCTGATGACATATGTACTTGCTAGAAAATAGACAGAGACAGGTGTCCATTAGAGTCGGGAGGGCGGGTCTTGCACTGCACTGAACCTGCCTAGGAGTTACCAGCCTTGCATGCTGAGCTTTAGCTTTAGCGAGCCCAGGAACAGTTTGGGTCTGGGTATCCCATCTCATTGACTTTAAAGACAAGGATAGGAACAGTTATTTAAGAAATATCCAGTCATAAAATCGGAGAAAAGCTAATTTACTTTCATTAATGCCAGCTTTCCACCATGAGCCCAGGTTTCTTTTCAGAGAGACGTAGAAAGAGCTGAACTCAGTTTTAAATTAGGGCAAGGGACACACAATGTTCATGTGCAGTAAAGACCGTGAGCAACTCTTGTGACTTTTTATTACGTTGAAAGGAGTAAGGGGTGGGGGTGGGGCACCCAGTGAAAGACAAGCGGAGAGCAACTGAGGGTGAGTCAAAGGGCACAGAAGTGATGAGCACACGTGTGCTCGGGACCCTGTCCGACCTCGGCCGGCACCTTAAGTTTATTCCTCTCCTCTATTCGTTTTTTAAAGTTAATTTTTAGTAGTTTATTATGTGCATGGGTGTTTTGCCTGCATGTATGTCTGCACTTCATCTGCCATGAAGAAGGGCAGAAGAGAGTCCCCTGGGGCTGGAGTGACAGATGGTTGGTTGGAGGACTTGCCTTGTGGGTGCTGGGAATTGGATCTGAGTCCTCTGGATAAACAACCGTGCTCTTGATTGCTGAGCCATCTTTATAGGAGATGGGGGGCACATAATCTTAAAGACTGATTTTATAATTTTAAGATAAAAATACGGAATTTTTTAATAAAAATTTTAAGTTGGCTAATTCCAAAACATTTCAGTTTTTACATTAAAATAAATGACTAGTGACCTATAGTAGAGACCCCATACATATTACTCATAAATGAGATACTGGAAAAACTTTGGGAAAGAATGCCAATGAGATTCCATTCAGAATACCTTATTTTTATTTTAAATAAACAACATTTATGCATATTACTCTTAACTGCCGTATATTTATGTGCTCCTTACAAACCCAGTGGAACCAAGAACTCCTGGCAACATGTTTTGTAAGTATTTATACAAAAATGTAATACTGTCAATAATTTAATTTCTTACATACTGAATACTGTAAAACTCAGCACCAAGCTTACCTTTTCCTTTGTCGAGGACCTTGCCAGGGGCTGTCCAGGTAAGGTGGATCTGATCTCCTTCAAACTCGGCCTCCAGATCAGTGACTTTACTGGGTGGGAACACATGAGTGTGGTTACCACCAGGAGGCGCTCCAGACACGGTAAACGACCCTCCAGAGGCTACTCTGCTGAAGTCTTCCACTGGAGCTTCTGCTTCTTGGATTTCAGGTCTGGGTGGATTCATTATAATTTTGCCTATAAAAAATACCTCAGATGTTTGTATTTCTCATATTGTCTGTTCTTTATCTCATGCTGATCTTACAGTTGTTCATGGCTAATGTAGACTGACAATAGCCATTGAAAAGTGAGAGAAAAGCTTATTTTTATATCTATCATTTTGAAGTGTGCTATGATAAAACTAACTTTTAATCTATCTTAACCTACTACTTTTGCATGAGTTCTTTGATGACAAGGATTCATCCAGCTCCTAGCTCTATCATTTAGCAGAGAGCTTGTTTCATGAGCTCAAGAAATGTATTTTGTAAATGAAACAAACCAAGGAAAATGTTAACAAAGTATGTGGAAACATGGTTTATGCTGAGTCCACCAGCTGAATATGATTTTGAATCCTAAAGATAATTGTATACTTGGGGTTTCCACATATCTCATCCCTTTCAGTGTTTGCTTATGTAATTTCCTGAAGCAGGTAGCACACTTCTATTTTAGTGGTACTTACCGTCTTCGATATAGCCAGGCATGTATAAAGACTTGCTCTGCTGCCTTAAAGTTAGTCTGGCTGTGTTTCTTCTTGCCTGGACATTCACTTTCAAGCTGTATCTACCATTTCCATGGTAATCTGTAAAATATCTTGTGTAGATGCCATCATTTTGAACAGTATCAGCACCTTGATAATAAAGCACAATAATCAGTCGTGCAGTAAGTTAAAATGAAAACCGACACTTTGCACAGGCCTTGCTGGTGTGAGTTTATCAGTGAGTGCAGGATAGTTAGACCTAGAGCATAGTATTTTGATTCAAAGTCTGGCTTGACTATATTCTAACTCTGTCATTTTAGAAAATATAACTCCGTTATTTTAGAGGCATTCAATTAACATTAGCACTTACTTTTATTTCACAATAGAAACTTGTTTAGAAAACTCTGAGGACTGAAAAAGACATTTAGCAAAGAGGCAGGATACAGAATCAACATAAAAAAATCAGCAGCCAACTTTTGTGCAACGACAGTATTGTGGCCACTGAGGCTTATCTGAGCTGCAATTATTACTGACTGAAAAGTCAGTAGCTCCTCCTTATGTCAACAACGAACATGCTGAGGAAGAAACCAGGGAAACAATGCTATTTCTAAAACCTTTAAAAATACTCAGGAATAAAACACTGAAGAAGGAAATTGAAAAAAGACACCCCAAGGTGGAATGACCTTCCATGCTTACCCAGCAGCAGAATTAATACTATGAAAATGGATGCATAGCCAGAAGCAATCTACAGCTTGATGCAATTCTAATAAAAAGCCCAACGACATTCTTTACAGGAATACAAAAAGTAATTATAAAATCAACATGGAAACAGAGAAGACACATAATAGCCAAATCAATCCAAAATAAAATGAACAGTGCTGGCGATATCACCATGTCTGGTAAGTCCTAGTACAGGACCACGGTAGCAAAGCAGCATGGTACTGCCGTAAGAGATGCACGCAGACCAGTGGAACGGCAGAGAGGACAGCATTAAACCCACACACTGAAACCATGTGATTTTTAACAAGGATGCCAAACACACACATTGAAGAAAGATAGCCTCTTCAACAAAGAGTACTGGAGACTGGACAAATCCATGTAGAAGAATGAAACGGGAACACTATTTTTGTCTTGTCTGAAATAAATTCTGAGTAGATCAAACACTTTAGTGTAAGATCTGAAACTCTCAATCTGTTGGAGAAGAACGCTTCAGGATGTAGGCATAGGCAAAAGGACTTTCTGTGAAGGACACCAATAACTTGGTAATAAAACCAAGAACTTACAAATGGAACATGGAACTAAAAAATTTTCCGTATAGTAAACAACCAAATGAAGACTTCCATGTGGAAGAAAGTCTTTGGTAGCTATAATCTGACAGGATAGAATGTATAAATAACTCAGAAAAGTACAAAAATAGACAGCTCAATAAACAGGCTGATGAGGTGAGCATACAGTTTTCAAAGATGAAGTGCCAACAGCCATGGAGAAGAGTCATTGACCATATGAAGAGTGTCCAGTACCCTTAATCATTAGGAAATGCAAATCAAAAATACTTTGAGATTCCATTTTCCCCTTCTCAACTCATCCCGGTCAGAATGTTTATTATTAAGAAAACAAACGTTTAAAAAAATGCTTACAAAACATGCGTGTGTCTGTGTCCGCGCATGCGTGCACGCGTGCGTATGAAGGGAGCAGAGAAAACCCTTATATAACACTTTTGAGTTGTAGATTAGTTGAGTCCCTGTGGAAAAATGTATGAAAGTTTCTTGAAAACTGAAGATAGCACGACTGTATGATCCCTCCATATCACTCCTAGATATACATCCAAAGAACTTCAGAGAGTGTCTGTGTTTATTGCAGCACTATTCATAATAGCCAAGCTACACAGTCAGCCCAGGTGGCTGTCAGGATGAACGGATAGAGAAAATGTGGTACACATACACAATAGACAGTCACGCAGCATAGAGAAGAATGAAGCTATGTCTGCAGGAAAGTGGATACCAGCTGAGATTGCCATATGGAGCAACATAAACCAAATGTAGACAAAGCTCCATATTTTCTCTAATTTGTAGATACTGGAATTTTTATTTTGTTTTTCAAGACAGGGTTTCTCTGTAGCTTTGGAGCCTGTCCTGGAACTAGTTTTGTAGACCAGGCTGGCCTCAAACTCACAGAGTTCCACCTGCCTCTGCCTCCCGAGTGCTGGGATTAAAGGCGTGCACCACTGCCGCCCAGTGATACTGGATTTTATGTAGATAAATAAAATTGTATATATCTGAAAGTAGATGTGAGACCAGGATAATGAAGGGTACCAGTGGGAGAAGTAAGAGAGAGAAAGGAGGTATTGAAGGGTGAATATGGTTAAAGTATGGAGTATGTGTATAGAAAGCTGTAAGTACGTAAACTATTATAAAGGAAGCTTACCAAGACAAAGAAAATGTAAGTAGATGAAGAGAGCTTACACAAAGCACTAACATTAGTGAAAATGGAAAAATTATACTTTTAATTTCCACAGGCTACATGAAATTGGTAATGGACTTTAACCAAAATAAACATCTAAGCTTGTTTTAAGATAACCAAGTAAAATGTTTTAAAGACATCATTACTCAAATAGATTTGTAAGTATACCAAAAAAAAGTATTGACTCTGAAGTTATAGAATCCTATAGGAGAATTTAAATCCAGTGGTGTCCATGCCGGTTCCCGTTACCTGCCCCGTTGTCCCAGAGCTCCAGTGTGACTTTATGTTCATCTTCGGCTTCTATAACGGCAGTGACACTGGCTCCCAGGACAGGCAAGAACCCTTGGCTGACTCGCGCGTAAACAATCATCGGGCTGGGGTACCGTGCTGTGTCTTGACTCATGTGAGCAGTAGCGATTATTGGGGGCGTGGTAGGACTTCTCGCTCGAGTGGTCACTGTCACCGTCAACGACTGAGGTATGACATTCTTATTTGAGAGACTGTAAGCCCAAGTACCTGTCTGGAAAAAAATTTCTTTAAGAGCTTTGCTAATAATTTCCTGCTACTTGGGATGTATAATTATTTGGAAATTTGAACAAAATGAAAAAAAATTGGGGTGTACCGGCGATGGAACCCAGGCTTCATGCTAAGCACGTATCTTATGATTTTTAATATGATTGTTAAAAAAGAACGTGTAATATAGATTTGAATGCTTAGGTAGTATACTTAATTTTTATTGAAAAGTACTACTGCCATTGTTTTAGTACCGACAACGTAACATGTCTATTTCTTAACACAAGGACGGGTTAATGAAACGCAGGGAAAAGAATAGACTTACTGCTGCAATGCCTGGTATTTGGAGTCGAGCAGAGCGCATATTCAGCTCATCGTCTTTGAAATCTGAGGCTCTGTACATTTTCCCTTTTGGATCCCGAAGAATGATTTCTGGCTTTTGTGCTGTCCAGGTGACAACAAAGAATGTGTCGTTGCCAACGGTGCTGTCCACAAGCACTGTACCATCTATCTGTCCCTTCCCTGCAATAGTCAAGGCTTTGCTCTCCAACTGTGAGAGATAAAAAGCAAACACAGAAAACCCATTTGTTATTTCAAGTAATGGGGTTTTAATATTTAGGTAGTTCCTGGTAATTTAAAATTCATATTTAAGGTTCAATTACAATGACACAGAATTAAAACACTTTCCGAATTTCTCTCTTCCTCTCTCCTTCCCTCTCCTTTTCCTTCCTCCCTTCCCCGCCCCCCTCCATTACAGTGGCTGTAGTGACCCAACACACTAAGGCTGTAGCCTGGAAACAATTCTGTTCCTTCAGACAATGGCTCTGTTTCTGCCGCTAATTTAGTTCTAACTATATCTGTATGGTTCTAATAAAACTTGAGATTTAAAGACTAGGATGAAGACCCCTGAGCTACCCTGCTGCCCGCTAAGCTCCTCCCTGCTACTTCCTGTCAACCAGTTGCTAACTCGCCTCTCTGAACCGAGGTTATTTTTATTTAATCAGCACAAATGCAGCACATCTTTATGTAGTTATCAGCGTGAACAATCGCAACACATCTTTGCCTGGTTAAACGAATATTCCACCCCCGCCCCCACATACACTAAAGACTAGAAGAATGCAAGAGAAAAGGTGTTTATGTCATACAAAAGAAAATTCACGAATGGCGTTTTTCACAATGGAAATATTTTTTATGACAAAAGAATGACTTATTAGAGGAAGAACGTGCAATAGCAGCATAGTAGGAATTTATTGCAACCAAAGTAATTTTACAAAGTGCTGACCTGCAGAGCCCGCTGAGAGGTGCTGCCACTGCTGGATGAAATCCCACTGAAAGCATCCATTAGGGCAGTTATGTCTTTGTTGGCATAAAAACGCAGTCCTCCTAAAGGGGAGTTTACATAGGAAAATCAAATTTGCTATCCCCCATATGCTTTAATAGCCACTCAATTTCCTTTTTATTATCAAATTAAAATGACTTTTTTTTTTAGCGTGTGTGTGCCCTTTCGCGTGCATGCATGGAAATCATAGGACTTATTGGAGTGGCTTCTCTCCTTCCACCGTGTTGGTTGGTCCAGGAGTTGAGCTGAGTTTGTTACTCACTGAGCTTTCTCACCAGTCCATGTGAACTAAACACTGTACAAAAGATGAGATTTCAGAATCTCATGGACTTTCAGTGGATCTCTGAAGTTACTGTAAACTCATATTAACCACAATCTTACTCAAAATGTGTAAGATAAAGATAAATTGAAAATGTAAGAATCAGGCAAATTTCTTATTTTATGTGAGTTAATCGTCAAATGTAAGTGCATTAGTCAAACTGACCTAAGTACCCAGTGGTTTTATAGAAGGTGAGACTTGGGGTTGCTCAGAAGAACCAGATGCTTATTTCTTAGTTGAATCAAAACACATGTAGACATTAGAGGATGACTTTTTTTTTTTGAGACACTAGTTTCTCTGTAGTTTTGGAGCCTGTCCTGCTGTCCTGGAACTAGTTCTTGTAGACTAGGCTGGCTTCAAACTCAGAGATCCACCTGCTTTTCTGCCTCCTGAGTGCTGGGATTAAAGGCCACCACCGCCTGGCTTGAGGATGACAGTTTATAATAATTAAACATAGGCAAAATGCAGAAAATAACTGATGTTAGTTAAAAAAGATTTCTTCTTGGGTGTGAAGAGTTAGGAAAGAATAGATCACAAAGGGCAAGAATTAGACGATCTCCTGCCGGAAAAACACCAATCCGTGCATAGCAACTAAACTAATAAATGCTGCAAAGGCAAACTGGGAGATTCTTGAAATAACCCGGGCAGGGAATTGTGAGTGCTGGGGTAGGCTGTGACAGGAACACTGGACAGAAAGGGAGAAATACAGAAATATTCCAGACTCAGATTTTGTGAGACGGTGGGAGCTGAGCAGAATGATAGGCAGTCCTGATCAGGGTTTTAACTGTGGTCTTGAGAAAATCGTTTATAGCCTGCAGTTTCCCACTTCCTCATCTGAAATATGACATGTCTAAATCTTTACTGTGGGGTTGAGTGGTACTTTGGAATTGAGCAAACATTTTGGACTTGTATTTGAGTAACCATAGAGACAGAAGCTTCTGTTTAGGGAGGTGAATAGAAAATGGATAAAGAGGGAACGAAAACAGCAGGTATTGAATAATTGAAGAAGTCATTGTGTGAAGAACTGGAGGAAGAGGAAAGAACTTAACTCGAAGGTCAAGGAAGAGACAGAAATTAGCTTTAAGAAGGGGAATTGTTAACAGCTTCCCAGTTTAGGAACATCTGTCCAAACTCTATTCTGAAGTGTACCGGTCATGGTTGACAGAGTCTCCAGTTCTTTGGCAGCATCAGGCCCCAGAGCGATGGTGTGGACCACAGCACCACTGTGTTTGACCTCCTCAAAGCAGGAACTTATTTTATCATCTTCCCCATCTGTTAGCAATATGATCTCAGAACCAGAAGTACTTTGGCTGCTGGAAGTGATTACCTTTGAAAAACAGTGTGTTAATTACAGATTGTCATTGCTGTAATTTGAGAACACACATATTTTTTTATATTCTCTTTCTAAGCTGAATTGATACATGGAAATGAGTAGAACGCTAGACTTTTCAGCACTTTTAATCCTCTAGATATATACATTTTGGCTATTCAGTTGAGGAAGAACAAATCAATAATAGCTGCTGCCATATAGTAGCTACCTATTGAATATAGGCTGCTATTATCATCCCCTGAGTACTTGATGAAGATACGAGACTCCCAGACGAATAGCATTTGCAAAATCATAGCCAAAGGTGGGTGAGCAAGATTGAATTATTTGTTATGTGACTTTCTAATGTGTTCTATCTGGTTACTACTAAAGAATTTTATGATTTTCCAAAACTGAAACAAAACCAAGCAATTTTGGCTTATCATGAAGGAAGAGGTTGATAAATTTTCAATCATATTTTCCTGACATCTACCAAGAGTATTAGCTAAGAGTCTAGGTGGCTTTAGAGACCTTGGTTTTAGGTATCTTGAGAATATTTTTAATTTCTTTTTTAAAAATATGAACTATTATGTTTTGTCTCTCCTGAGACTTGCCCAAATACACCCCCCCCACTACAGATTGTTAATGCCATGATCAAGTTTATAGATTTTAGAGATCAGGTTCTGAATCCTAGATTTGATAATTGTCTTATGATCTCGAGAGGGATTTTATTACTCTAAAGTTCAGCTTCTTTTTCTGCCGAATGATCATAGTAATATTACCCAGCTTCTCAAAGGATATAAGATCCTGCACCTAAAGCATTTACCACAGACAGTAATGTAGTATACAGTCAATGCATAGCTACTTTTTAATGATTCTGAAAGTGATACACTTATGTATTGATGATTTTGTTAAGTAAAAGTTGTTAATAATATTGAATGTAATTTGCCATCATCTGTTCAGCAATAAACTTTGTGACCAAAATATAAGGTACAATAAAATTTACTAAGGGAAACACACACACCAATTTATACATGAATTTGAGTATATTTGTAATATATAGTACTCATATTTTAGAACCAAATAGACATCATAATTATTTTCATAATAGAAAAACTTTGTAAACATTTATACATCTTACATATTTGTCACACTTAAATGAGGCAAGCAATATTAATACCCATATTATCTGGGTTCAGGCAACCGATTTTCAATATTGAGTTACTTTCCCAACATCTTTTAGATAATTCACAGTAGAATGAGCGTCTCAGGTTTCTAAAGTCAATCTGGTTTTTGACAAACGGGAGCCACAAAGGAAGTTGAGAGGGACTGTGAACCAATGGTCTGCACAGAGCAGCACTGATGACTTTCACGAGTGGAGGATGAGTGGAGGAAATGGTCTTCTGTTTCAGTGACTCAAAACATGACCGCAAACACACTGGCATGGAGGCTAACTGGGGGAAGGGAGCTAGACCAATGCCATGACCCCTGAGGACACTGGTCAAAAGGAACTCCTCATTGTTAAGTTCACAGTCATGATTTCATTTATATCTACCTATGTTCATTGCATGTTGTGTGTGGAGCTACCATTCTCTATCTCTGGATTTTTGAATGTAATTTAAATTAGTATGTTATGACTTTTATCCATACTGTAAAGTTGTCACTGATTCCTTCCTGTCCATTCAATGGCATTATCTTCCTGGCCTAGAAACTCTATCTGTGAGAATTTAGAGACATGTGGAGCTCCTCAGGGAGTTTTGGTGATCATTTGCCCAAGGAGATTTCACCTCAGCCACTCCCCAGTGCCGCTCCATCTCAAGATTTTACCAATGGCACAACTGGACACCGAGAGGCTGTGGCTGTAGTTAATGGTTGGTGAAGCTACATTTTTTTTCTTCCAGAAAGGCTTTGTCTCATTCAGATCAGAATGTTATTAAATGCTGGAACTCTGAGTTCATGACCTGTGTTCAAAGCTATATGAATAGTATGGAAAGCAGTAAGTAAATGACAAATGATATTACATTTAGAAGATTACCTGAAATCCTGCTTCAACTCCACTGCAAATTGAAGTTCCACCCGAAGCTTGCTGTGGGAGATTTGCAGTGATCTTTGGATAGTCACTACTGTCAGTTATTTTTGTTAGATAATTTTGGATTCTGGCCTTTTGGTCAAATGTGACTAATCCAACCATCGATTTCTTTTCAACAATTTGAGTCAAATAAAGTTCTGCTGCTTGATTCATCCGAATAAGACGGTTATCCTGTAAGAAAAAGATGTATGCACAACCACAGAGTCTCTTTAAATCTTGACAGAACCTGGTAATAATTAATGGGCTTTTTAAAAACTTTACCTCTTTCATATTATTGAAAAGTTTGAAAGCTTTAAACACCAGTTTTTGGCTGTGAAAGCCTTCGAAGTCTATGCTGTTTTAAAATAGCTATCTGTTTGGAAGTTTCACCTGAGAAAATGATTTTTTTTGATTTTTTAAAAGTGCATGAGAAGATGCTCAATGGCATGTACTTTTTATAAACATATATTTTTAATAACTTATTTATTTTTACTTTTATGTGCATTAGTGTACATATGCGTCTTGTAAGGTTGTCAGATCTTGGAGCTACAGACAGTTGTGAGCTGCGATGTGACTGCTGGGAATTGAACTCAGGTCCCCTAGGAGAACAACCAGTCCTCTTAACCACTGAACCATCTCTCCAATCCAATGGCATGTATTTTTAAAAAGCAACACAATGAAGATCTCCAAAGTTTCCATTAGTAAGTAATTACTTGAGTAGATTTTGGAACACTGTTTACATGATAAACCTCTAAAACTCATGTCTTTGCTCTTCATGGGATATTGCTGCTCCTAGAAGGCCTAGGTTATTAAAAACTCCAGTGGCAGGTGTGGGATCCCCCTTATGAGTTTATGACCAAGGAAGTTCCAAAGGCCCAAACAATATAGGCCATTATCATTGCTTTTGGCTGCCCCCCTGAACTAGGCAGCACACCTTGGTTTAGGACACAGAGAAATTAAACTGGAGATAGGCAAGATGCATCTTCTCTGTTGGATAGCTTCCATGTTGCAAGGTATATATAGGCCCTTGGGGAAAAAAGTCAATAATTGTCTTATTCAGTGGTGGACACTGAACACTACAATGTCCATCCGCCAAACAATGTGCCATATGACTGTTGTGGGTTTTTGATCAGATATGAGGCCCTTTCCACAAGAGAGAATTTGTGCTTTGTACTGTAAAAATGGTCATGAGCCCAAGGCTGGGGTGGCCAAAGGTTGTAGTGTGAAACTACTATCAGTTTTGCCAAGTGTACATATTATGAAATGTGTACATTTTTGCCTTCTAAATGTGTCTATACATATAGGTTAGTGCTGCCTTCAGAGTCTTAACTTTTTAGGTCATTCATAGCCGCTTCTTTTTGCTGTGGGAAGTGGTTAATTCTTAAGTCATAACTGGTCAAAGTGCTGAGAGTAAATGGATTTTGAGTGAGTGGTTGATCTGTCTACCTCCCCAGTCCAGGAGACACAGCCGGAGAGGAGGTGGAAAGAATGTGAAAGACAGAGCTGTGATCACTGTCCTCTGGATAGCCATGGCCATTGCACTGATGAGATCAGCGGCTGTGCTTACCTGACAAGATCAAGTCCATCAATAGCTCAGTATGGATGGGGGAGGGCCCATGCGGAGCTATGGGTAGTGGGCAGTGAATGGCTGCTGGGGACAGGGGTTCATATTTCTTTACAAGTAGCCACTAATAAATTGCCTTTGCTTTTTATATCTAGTGGGTTATTGCTATAACACCCATAAAAGTAGTAGGGATATTTGTTGAGACGGAGAGAGAAGGGACAAGACAGGGTGGTGGGGTGAAAAATTTCAAAATACATAATTATGAAACTGTGACAAACACCAGGCCACCTATGGCTCCATAGTATGACGGTGTCTTGAAAACAAAGAAACAAAACCCCCAAACTATTTAGTGTTAGAGTTTTTGCCTAGCATGTAAAAGGCCCTGGGTTCAATTCCCAGCAACTCTCTCTCTCTCTCTCTCTCTCTCTCTC
>LOEQ01001695.1:13620-27612 GCA_001685075.1 Bramus lutescens | reverse complement strand
TCCTTCCTTCCTTCCTTCCTTCCTTCCTTCCTTCTTTCTTTCTTTCTTTTGAGAAAATAAATAGGAAGTACTTACAGAACTGAGATTTTGCATGAACATTATGGATTCCGGCACAGTCTGAGATTTGTTTGGGATAAATTTACATTTGGGTTCATAGAGCCCTGTCTTTGAGTCATGTCGGCAGTTTCTTGTCACGCAGCTGCCTCTCTGACATTCATTGACCACATTTTTGCCAGTAATGCCAGTGGAGCATCTATGACAGAAAAATTAGATTACTGTATTGGTTCTGGGTGTTGAGTCCAGGGCTTGTACGTGCCAGGTTCAACCCTCTGCCATGTGTCTACTTCTTCAGCCTCCGTTTTTTTTATTCCTCCATTTTTTCAGTAGTGGAAGTCAAACCTAGGCAAGTCAATACCCTAAAATATCTCTCAGTGACAACAGTTCTTGGTCATCGTGTACCAAGAACTCCATTTTGACAAGAGTAGATACAGGGCTTTCCCCATCCCTACAGTGGTTTACATGGAGTCAGCATTTCCAGCCTTTACTGTTATTTTTTTAGGTATGTGTATGTTTGGTATATGTGCTCATTGTGTATGTGTCCATATGTGTATGTGTGGAGGACAGAGTATAATCTTAGTATAACCTTAGTGATTATCCTAAGTCATCCAATTCGCCTCCTTTGAGACAGAGTCTCCTTGGCCTGGAACGCACCAGTTAGGCTAGACTGACTGGCCAGCAAGCCTCGGAGTCTTCCTTTCTCTCCCTCCCCAGTACTGGGATTACAGACATGCACCGCCATGCCAGCATGCTTGTGTGACTTCTGGGGATCAGTCTTAGTTTCTTATGCTTGTAAAGCAAATGCTTCATAGTCTGAGCCATATTCCCTGCTGAGACCCACACATTCAGTTCAGATTCCTAAAGCATTCATTGCTTATTAATATGATCAGTAAACCTATTGTCTTTCTTTGAGTTAAAAATATAGTAAGTCTTATATTACAATAATATTATAATATTAAATGAACTAAAAATTTTTTTGGCAGAGTGAGGTGAGTCAAAATTATGCTTAAAATCCTCTTAAATGTTCACATATGATGCTCACCAATGGGAAATATTTTTGTAAGGCTGTGACTTTGTTTATGTTACATTTGTTTAACTCTGTAAAGCTGTGATACTTTGCCTGTCTAAAACACCTGATGGTCTAATAAAGAGATGAATGGTTACTAGCAAGGTGGGAGAGAGAAATAGGCGGGGCTGGCAGGTAGAGAGGATAAATAAGATGAGAAATCTGGGAGAGAAAGGGATCTGATAATGAGAGAGGAAGAAGAGAACTGCAGGGGCCAGCTACCCAGCTACACAGTAAGTCACGGAGTAAGAGTAAGATTTACAGAAGGAAGAGAATAGGAAAAGCCCAAAGCCAAAAGGTAGGAGAGATAATTTAAGTTAAAAGCTGGCAAGAAACAAGCCAAGCAAAGGCTGGTTATTTAAAAGAAATAATGAGCCTCCATGAGTGATTTATTTGGGAGCTGGATGGCGGGCCCCTCCAAAGAGCAAAAACATCCAACAACATATTGGCATGCCAACGTGGCGCTTGGATTTCCATAGTGCTTGAGAAAATTGGAAAAAAAAAGGATATGGCTCCTTTAAGAGCTTCTGCTTGCTGGCAAGCTATTGAGCAGTCAGTAGGTTAAGTAGGAACAAAAAACTAAGTGAAAATGCCTGCCACAACACAAGCATCGGCATTTTAGAGATCTAGGAAGGTTGAGGGCAGTGCTTGGTCACCTACCTCCAACCAGGATGCGGGTTTTAGGACTGGCTTTCATGACAGGAGCCGGCGGAATCAGCCAAGAGAGCCAAGCAGAGGATCCGGTGTAGGTTAGTAGTTTATATGTTTGCTCACACGGTCAAAAAAGGATAAACGGTTTGCAGTAGAAGAGGTCCAGATGGGACAGACCTCTGAACCAGGTCACAGTGTGTTTAACGATTGTATGTAGGCTTAAGAAAAGAAAAAGGGCATAGTCATAGAAAAAATGAATAGTTTGAAAAATGAAATAAAATATTTAAAGAGACAGTAACGTAATGTAACAGCAAAAAGCTATGCAAAGTTGGAAAATACAGAGGAAGTCTGGATCCTGTGTGTCATTGTGTTGATCTTGAATTTTTTGAGTGCTGAAAAGCAAAGGACAGCCGAGAGAGCTGGAAGGGAGAGAGGGGCTGTCGAGATAAGCCAGCCTGGGTATTTAAAGAATGCCTTAACTTAAAAAAAAAAGGCAAAAAAATGTAATTGTCAAATGGAAATCAAAAATGCTTTGGAGAAGCAGTTTTGCTTTTGTTTCCACAGGAAACAAGAGGCTGTGGATTCCTTCAGGACTGATAAGGATCAGGTTTGATCTGGGAAGACCGCCTGAATCTTGACAGGTCCCAGTACCTATCGCTATCCTGAGATGGGGACAGAAAGATTAGTTGGATATATATTAGCACATAATGGTGTGGCCTGAATATGTGATGAGCTGTCTGAATACCTGCCCACTTGCGCTGCCCAGTACAGAGAGCTGAAGCCATAGGCAAGAAGGTGTAGGGTCAGTTTAGGTTACACTGTGATACCTTGTTGCTTCGAGAACATTCTTTCCGTTCTTTCTGGACATGTAGAAGGGCCGGTCTGTGTTATATTCATCAAATACTCCCCACCGGAGATGGGCCCACTCATGGACAAAGACTCTGCCTGAGAGAGAAGATTGTCATCTGTAAAACTGTAGTTAAAATATTTGAACTCAGTTTCCTTTTATTTTCAACCATTTTGTCTATTTCCAAAATTGAAATTGTTACAAGCTCTAGAAATTTATGCTTTTTAGTAGCTCAAAAATTCAAATATGCCAGTTACAATAAGTGACCAATTATATTTAAAAGTTTGGATGCACAAAGAGGTAGAATGTAGCTGCCATATTTTCAAATAAAGGTGTTACTTAATGTTTGCTTTCCTTAAAATCTTAGAAATCCACATTAATGGTGGTGGTTTGCTTTTCCCTAGTGGAATATATAAATATATACAGAATAGATATTTCTACCTCGAGGTCCATACATAAGCAGATTGTCAGTCAGTAGGAAATTTGGAGTGAAATGTATGTACTGTCCTCTGTCTCCACATTGTCTGTAATGAAGTGTGTAGGGCTCATCTCCATATTTCAGATAAGGATCAGCAACTATGACGTCTGCCTAAAATGCAGAACAAACCCAGTCAGATTTTAATATCATTAGAAACAAGAGACTCTACAAACAAGAGCTGTCTTAAATCTAAACTGATCAAAGTTAGGGCTGTGTTAAGTGGGTTAAAGTGATTTCTGTTTATGAATAAGGACTGGAGTTCCAGTCCCAACACCCGCTTAAAAGCTGGGTATGGTGACCCATGTCTGTAACCCCAGTAGTGAGGTGTTAGAGACAGGCAGAGTACCAGAGATGGTTCTCCAGCTGGTCTAGCTAAATTGATGACTCTCAAATTCAGTAACACATCTGTCTTAAAAAATTAGATGTCAAAAGTAAATAGAGGAAGACACCAAATATTGGCCTCTGACTCCTATATGAGCATGTGTGTGCACATATATACACACACAGTCACATACTACACACACATGCACACACTCTACAATACAGACATACACATTACACACACACATGCACAAACATGTGGACATGTACAGAAACATAGCTCACACACGTAGACACATATACACACTCCACAAAAGAATAGTTATATTACTAATTACTAACTTAATGATTAACAATTATCAAACCCCGTATGCATTCATTTGGAAAAGGTATAAGAAACAGTTTAGGGCCTGGATGTGACACCTACTTTGTCATATGATTCTCGTTTCGGCATTGAGTACTCAGATTTTGACTTCCAGGTCATCGGGACCAAAATGCTTACATTCCTGAAATAAAATCTTCCTTGGCTGGCTTCAAACAGGTAAGTAGAAGCTTGGGTTATCATTTCCTGTCAAAATTAAAAGTTCTTTCTGGTAAGAATGTCAAAACAAAATGAGCAAGAATGTCTCTACCTAAACCAGAAGCAATAGATGGGGCCTCTCCTTCCTCAAATATGTTTGCACGGAGCAACTGAAAGAGTAGAATACATTTTCCTGAATCTCTCCAGTCTATGAATTCATTCCCATGTGCCCAAAGCCAACTCTGATTCTCACTTGCCCATCCCTCCAGCTAGCGGTTAGGGTGGGGGTGGGGATGAAGTCTCTGGGTGAGGTATAAAGTTCATTATGAGCAGAAGTCTGTAGGCAAGTTGTTCATTTAATCAATTTTCTTAGAATTGGGCTGTTTAAAAAAACTGGTAAAAGTCTGGTAACATTTGTATTTGCTGTTATTAGAATTATTTCTGTTTTATTTGTAGTTATCAACTAAGTACATATAAGACTAGATTATAAAAACATATCTTTTGAAAACTTCATGTATAAATATGAATCTACATCATTCCCATCCTTACCACCCCCTCCAACTCGCCCCATAACCTCCACTCTCCCTACAAAATTCATGATATCCTCGTTAACTATCATACTTACATATATGTATATATTTCTACACATCCATCAGAATATAAACCTACTGCATCATTCTAGTGATGGAGTCTACAAAGATAAGCAGTAATGACAGCTGGCATTTCTAAGGCTACCCACCAGAGAAATTCATTTTCTGATGGAGGTTAAGTTCTTAAGCAAGTTCATATGAAAAATATTGCCTATAAGTAACTGGCTGTTTCTATCTGCGATTCTCGTGTTATCCCACGGTTTCTCTTTATAAACAGCTTGGGATTTGTCCCACAAATCCCGGCAGTGTATTCCTCAGTTTCTGGGTACTGTTTCTCTCTGCACTCATAGAAGGATGACTTCTTCCTATGCTATATTTTCTTGTATATAAAACAAGCTCCCATAGTCCAGTCTTTGTATTATAGCCTGACTGACAAGTCAAATTGGCCCGATGAAGTCCTTGTGGAGAGATCACAGGCGAAACATCCAGAGAGAGAAATTGCAGGCATCTGGTCTTGCTAGATCTAAGTCCTTCAAAGATTTATGATGAATTAGGGTGGCATTGCAGGTGTCTGTCCTTGTTATATCATAGTCCTTCAAGAGATTAATAGCGACTTCTCTGCTCTAACTCAAAATAGCAAATCATGCTTTGTTTACAACTTACACACTAACTTCCGATGCAAGATCTAACTAAGCTTAGTTTACTAACTGTTTACCTTCAGTACTGGATTTTATGTGAATAACAGATAAGTAACCAGCTAGTTAGCTAACCCAGTGTGAAAGGGATTTAGCATTACCCTGAGCTCTACGGTGGTAACCAGCTCCGCAACCGTCAGATCTACGAAACAATTGCCCAGTCTCTCAGCCATGAACAAAATGTTACTAGGTCCACTCCCTAGGTTCTGAAACGACTGCAGAGCAGAGAATGGATTCTTAAATCTGAAAGGTTCCCTTTTGATGCAGCCAGCTTTTGGTGAAATTGCAGATACAGATCAGCACCGCTTACTTCCCCTTTCTTTACTCAGGTTGCAAGGTACCTGGGTCAGCTGGAAGCAGATTCCCCAGGCTACCCTCACCTCGAGGAAAAGCGGCGTTCTGGTGCTTTTCTGCTCCCCCACCTCTGTTTTAAGGACCACAAAATATTAGCCTACACTATTAATTACACTTAAGAAATGTAAACTAATGCATGTATTCTTTGCCCTTTTCTTAGATCTCTTAATGGTTTAATTTCCTCCCTTTGTAACCTGTAGCAGCCCCCACCCCAAACCCGTTTAAGGAGGTAAGGGAACCTTTACCGCTTAGGGACTGCAGCTTAGCTGGTAAGTTTTGCTACTGTGACTTTTATCATTATCCTCAAAGAATGCCCGTGTCCCTGAGAATTTGCCTTGTAGGTTTTTTTTTTTATTACTAACAAGTTGTTAATGAATGGATAGATGTATGCTTGGAAATTTGTATCGGGAATAATAAAGAGCACACAGAATGAAGAGCATTGGCCCCTGCGTGCGTGAAGTATACTCCTCCCTCCACTCCCGGGAAGTTTTTCTCAGAGGAACCTGGGTAGGGGCTGGGAGCTGGTCTCTCAGCCCTTCCATTCTAGGATTGCCCGAGTGCGAATGATAAAGATAAACAAGACTGACTTGTTTCAGCTGTCTGCTTCCTATGATCCTAAAAGTCAATCATTCCATTAATAGAGGACAAAAACCCTGTGTTCCTAACCACCATGGAGATTTTGAGAGGATCTAAGAACAAAGTACATATTTCACAAATGATTTTATTATACAAATGCATTTAAGAACTAACCAACTTCAAACATGTCTAAGGTTTTCTTTAAGGTAAGATAGGTAAAGATTTTAGGTTTTCTAATAAGACAGCAACTCCTGGGGTTTAAGAGTATATTTGCTGTATAGAGTTTGTCAAAACAACAGCATTAAGATAAAATATGAGAACATTTCTTTACTTGCTCTAAATCTATTACCTAATTAGTTAATAATTTACTTAGGATTTAGACACTGATTTTAATGTATAATAAAAATATAAAACTAAGCAAATGCTCATCTTGACTATAGGTAATATCGCAGACATGAAGAACACAGTCAAAACAGCCTTGGGTAAAAAGAATTACCGACATGCAAATATGCAGATAATAAAACCCTTCTTACCTTTATGCTTTGGATGAGTCTTTCATCTTCTCGCACACTGGGGTTAATTGCAACGACCACTCCCTCGTACCCATTGTTGTTGAGATGGACCATGGAGCTTTGCGCCTCCTGCAGGAGATGCAGGCTGAGGAGCAGAAGGACCTTCAGACCTGGCACCATGTTTGCACATGCTAAGTGAGGTGGCCGCGCAAGGAGGGTATTTATGTGTCTGCTCCACTCAGGAATTTGGATCGCGACCAGGGTATTTACATATATTTGATAGAGAGAAATACTGGTAGCGGTTGGTGACCTGCCTTATCTGATCTCCTTAGTCATTAAGTGACATGGGTATTGTGGTGAATGCATGTATGGTAGTTTCTAAGACAGTGGACAGTGTGGAGCTGCTACAAAATATTTCTAGTCAAGCTCTGTTTGCATGAGTTTGTTTGTACAACTGTGAGTCTTCCAGTGCTAAAGTGGGGGGAATGAAGAATCCCTGAACCTGCCAAAGACTACCAGAAAAACTGGCTACTGGGAGGGAAACCATGGCTTTTTGGCATGTTTCTGCCTCCAACTGTTGATGGTATTCTACTGTGCCAGCCCAGGCTTGCTGCGGCCTTTCCCGTAAAATCTTCCTATATTATCTGTCCTGGAGCATCTTAATATGTTTTTTTGAAATGTCCTATGGCCTTTCCTGTGAAATCATTTTGTATTATCTGTCCTGGAGCATCTAAGTGTTTTTCAGCTTCCCTGAGTCATTGTTATTGTATTTTTAATATATTTTTTGAAAGATTCTACATTTTATTACCGGTCAAACCACGCCAATTTAAACACAAACCAGGTCTCCAGGTCAAATGTTCAACCCCACCTGGTAGGACTGATCGATGGCCGTGATCCCATGTAAACTCTCAGTCTTGCCATGTGTGACTCCTGCAGGCCCAGCTTCGCTCTTCTCCAGGGGCTTCTCTTGGATTTGTACCGGATTTTCTCACTAGGGTTTTATCCAAACCCATTGAGGACTAGGACGATTTCGCTTTTGTTTCTTGGTCGGGAATCACTCGAGTGTGAGAGGACACGGCGAGAAGCCAATATATGGCCAATGATGAAGGAGGGAAAGAGAGGATCCTGGTACTGTAGCCTGTGTCCATCGATTAGACTTGTTCTCACCAGCGTAATGTATCTTCTTGCTACATTTAAAATTTTCTTGTTAACAAGAGATTATTTTCCTGAGTTTATCTTCACTCTGAGCCTCAATTTTCCTAACTTAGAGCAAGGACACTGAAATCTTCTAAGAGACATTCTGTGAAGATTTAATGGAATAGCATGTGAAGCTGGGTTTGGGACCATAGACTTCTGGGTTATAGGCAGAGTAGATCCTGTATCTTAAAGCCAGAAACAGGAAGAAAAAAAAGATGAGTTTTGTGGGGTTATCCGCTATTAAGTGGTCAGCCCTGAAATCATATACATATAAGTAACACTAAATGGGCCAAGCAGGTTATATTATATATCTAGGCATGTATATAATAATATAAAATAATAACAAAGAAAAAGAAGCCATAATGTTGAGAGGGAGCAAGGGGGTATGTTTAAATGAAAAAAACTATGAAGAAAAAGAAAAATGTATATGAAAGCAGTTTTTGTAAGTTCTATGCACACAAGGTCCTGAACACAGCAATAAATGTATATTGGCCGTTTTTACTCATTCCTCTTTATTATTGTGAAAAAAGGTGAGTGTTTCTTTGTGTCCTCTGGCCCCTGCCAGTGCTCTGTTCATCAGCAACCCAGAGCTGAGTGATGCCGGTGTTGGCCCTAAAGAACTCGGAGACTTGTTATGTGGGTTAGACTGGAATACAATAAGAAATGAAGAACAGAGCAGACAGACTTCTGTAAGGGAATTATACTACACCCCTCGGGGGCCCAGGATTGGGAAGCTTTCAGGATGGAGGGAATCAGAAAGCCTTTGGGAGAGCGCCACTCTTTAGAAACTGGAAGCCTGGAGAAGCTCATTTGCCCCAAGTGAGTCTCAGAGGTGGGGGAATTTGGCATTTTGGGGGTGATTCAACCATAGAGTCTACATATTTAACACATATGTCACATACCCTGCTTTTCAGAAGTCAGATCAGAGGAATTAATCTTGAAAATCGTTCTGAGTAGCTTTGTTTGTTTGCTGGCTTCCATGTAAACAAAGATTCAAGAGACTGTAGGTCGCTATGATGGTTTTGCATGAGGAAAAACAGACTTTCTGTTTTGCTTAAATATTGGGCCAAATAACGGACTTTCTTAGGCAGGTTTGCATTAAACTTTCAACTGTCTAAGTCTTTCATAATAACTTAACTCTTGATTCTGGTCAAGTTGCCGGCAGAAACCTTCCAATGTCATCCTTCAGTTGGAGCTGAACTCAAAAGTGGAGAGCAAACTTAAAGCCCATGTTGTCACAACATCCTGGAAGTGAGATCTCTGTGTTAGTGACTTTATTAAATGACCTCTGTATTCTCTCCTGGGTGCTTGCTTTGAAATGTGCTTCCCTCCCTGGTAACACTGAGGGTTCAAGACTAGAGACGACAAAAAATCAGCTGTATACTTCCTTTTTTTTTTTTGAGACAATCTTTCATGTAGCCCAGGTTGACCCCTAACTTGCTATGTAGCTCAGGATGTCTTTGAATTCCTGATCCTCCCTCGTCCATCCCCGAGTGCTGGACCACTGAAGAGCACTGCTGTGCCCAGCAGTCCATCTTCCGAAGAGTCAAGTGGAAATGAGTCATGTATTTTCCAGTCCACAATCAAACCCTCTCATTGAGAACTTAAAATCTTATTTTACTGAAAACCTTCTAAACAGTATTTTTTGAGTGCCTCTTTGGTTCTTTGTGAACCTGCTTGCTTTTGTTTGTGTATTGGAAGCCTCCTTTGGTAACAGCTAATTTTAGGTGACATTTGACCTGGGCTATGGCATGCCCAGGTAACTGTTGGAATGCTGTTCCTGGGGTTGTATGTGAAGCTGCCTCTGGAAGAAGTTAACATTTGGATCAGTAGAACTGAGTGAAGATTGCCTTCCCTCAGCTAGTGTCTTGAGAACCCATGAAGAACAAAACGTAGAGAAAATGGACTGGAGAGATAGCTCAGCAATTAAGAGCACTTACTGTTCTTGCAGAGGTCCTGGGTTCAGTTCCCAAATACACGTCAGACACTCCCATCCATTTTTAACCCTAGCTCCAGGGAATCCAATGCCTCTGGCCTCCCTGGGCACCCAAACTTATTTGCACACACCCCTACACACATATATACACACATAATTAAAAGTAATAAAAAGGAATTTAAAAAATACAGAGAAAGGGAACTCTGTTCTCTGTCTGGAATGGAGACACTTATTTTTCTCTTTTAAGAATTGGTATGAAATATTGGAAGCACTACATGAAATAACCCAGGGGAAATCCTTCAGGCAGGATTTTGACACTTTAAAATACCTCAATAAGTATTATACATTATTATTAACTATCATACGGTGTTGTGTGAATGTTGGCACAAAATGATTGCTGATTAAAATTTATTCTCAAGGCTTTATTTTGCAGACCTGTAAATAGAGTATGCAGGGTTTGCACAGGGAGTGGAAAGTCCCCGAGCCTTCCTGAGAATATAGGAAAACCCTGCGATAGCAGCAGGACCGCAGCTTTTCTGCACGCTCCTATCTTCAGGTGTTGGGAGTGCCCCACGCTTGCCAGCCCAGGCTTGTTAAAGCTTCTTCTGTAGAATCTTCCCACATCATCTACATTAGGAGCAGCTGTCTTGAGTCACTGTCCTGCACCCCGCCTGTTTAGCTTGGGCTAGTTTGTTAAACCATATCTCCTGAGCGTCTCATACACTCCATTACCAGCAAGGAAACTCCCTCCCGAGCTCACAACTTTAACCTCTCTCATTCTCTTTATTTTTTTTTTTAGCTGTAAAATGAGGACAACAGTTTTTTTCTAAAAGCAATGTTATAAAAGTTAAATACAGCGTGAAGCATTTGGTAGCCTACACTGCTGGCTTATGTATGTAGTGAGACCATGTTAAAAAAAAAAAGCCAAAGCCAACATAAAAAATAGTTAAATGAATGAATGAAAAGAAAAAATAAAAGGAGCACACGTGACAGCACGTGTTCCTCAAACCGCAGTAACCCGTGGTGCTTTTAACCCACACGGAAGAAGATGAGTTTGCTTCTCTGTGTTCTGTGCCCCTACCCAGTGCTTCTTACACGTACAGAATGGAATCAGTGTGGACATTGCTTTGACAGGAACTGAAGACTGGCTTCATGGGTTAAACTGGAATAAAACAATATTTAAAATACACAACAGCACGAGAGAAGCTCTGTAGAGAGTTATAACATGGCACCAGGGAACCCAGACTCAGAGGACAGCTTCTGAAGTGCAAGAGAACCAGGGAGCAGCCTTTGGGGTGGAAACTGAAGCCGAGGGAGGGAAGATGTCGTAGGTGGCAGCTGCAGATGGCCACCTTCGGTTTCATCACAGGCCATTCAACTTCAGTTTAATTTACTTCTTCATGACAGGGTCTCACTAAGTAGTCCTGACTGTCCTGGAACTCAGCAGAGATCTGCCTGCCTCAGCCTCCAGGGGGCTGGCATTAAAGGCTTGGGTCATTATTCCCGAGCCTTCAGTCGATCTGAAAATGCTATATGACACAGGAGACATTTCCAAAGGACACCCGGAGAAGATTAAGGTCGAGAAACATTCGAGAGTAGTTCTTTTTGTTTCCTTTTAAACAGTCAAGAGAATGTGGACTGCTTTGATAGGTTTCGACTCTGAGAAAAAGTCTGCCTTTTTAAATATTAAGCAATACTCATCTGCCACTAGGCTTTTGGTATGGTTTGAATATGGCTTGTTTTCTATAAAACCCATTTTGCAATGATGCTGAGAAGTGATTGTGCTGTGATGAGGAAGCCTTTGCCTAGAGCCATTCTTGCTGGAACGGATTGGCTCCTGTGAAGGCAGGCTATCACAAATGAGTGTGTTTTTTATCTTCTGCTTCTCCCACAGGCTTGTACTTGTCCTGAATCTGCATCAAGAGCTGAAGCTTCATCATGGGGCCCTTGCCAGAGGCTGCCTCCCAATCTTAGACTTCAGGTCTCCAGAACCACGTCCTTTTATACGTTATCCATTCTCAAGTGGTCCATTGGGTGACAGAAAAGAGATGACCACAACCAAGTAATTTGCCCACCTATGGATTTTGCCTGCTTTTCTTTTGCTTTCTAATTTAAAAAAATCAAAGAGAACATATAATCACACCTCAGCAGATTTAAAAGTTTTGTTTTTGGAGACAGGATCTTGCATACTGGTCTATGTAGTTTAGGCTCACTTCTGATCCTCCTTCCTTGACAGCTATCTCACCGCCATGCATCACCATATCTAGTCAGGCTTTTCTTAAAAGGTTTTTAAAATCCCAAGGCTATCTAGATATTTCTTTCATTTTTAAAGTTTCGTTTTAAAATTGACCTTTTAATTTGGAAGACTTTTCCATTCTGTATTCACCCATATATGTGCACTGTCTACAGAATACTACATTTCTCTTATATTGAGTTAGTTTCCCAATGCTCTATGGAAATTAGTCCATGTTTTTTCTTTCTTGTTTTTTTTTTTCAGATTTAGACTATAAACAGATATAATTGTTCTCTTTCTGAGCTTTATATTCTTTGTGTGTTTATTTCTATAAAATTACATATTATATGTAGTGTAATTACTTTTTCAATTTAATGAGTTGTTCAACTTAACTCATCCTCTTTAAAGTTAGATTAAGGAAATACTCTGATTTATATATGGCGACTTAATTGATTTTAATTGACTCAAATACAAGATTTACAACATTGAACACTCACTTTCATGTTGCAAAGAGTTGTATAGTAGATAATGAGGTTAGCAAATTGTTCTAAATAAGATTGAATTTTAGTTCTATTACAATTTCTAGTTTAAAATATGAATAAAGTTGCAACAAAAACAAAAATTGTCAAACTGGGTATAGGCATTTTGGTACCCAAGTCAGGTACCTGTGGAGGAATGAATTTGACAGCCTGTGCAATGTTGGAGACCTCCGAGGTGAGATTGGCTTCATTACTGGCCTGAATCGCAACGTAGAACTTGGTACCAGTTTCTATTTTCAGAGTTTCTGGTTTGAATGCAAAATTTTCTTTTGAGCCAGCTTCTTTAGGTATCAGACTAGAAGTATTCACTAAAGTAGCATTGTTAAAATCTTCTCGGAGATCCTGAGAATGCTGACTCATTCTGATGATGTATCTATGCGCTGGAAAAGAGACAGAGACAGGTGTTTGTTAGAGTCAGGAGGACGGGTCTCTGCACTGCTCTGCGCCTGCGTAGGAGCCGTGCATGCCGAGCTTTAGTGATGGAGAGCCCAGGAACAGTTTGTGTCTGGGTATCCTATCTCACTGACTTTGAAGACAAGCATAGGAACAGTTATTTAAAAAAATGTCCAGTCCCAAAATCAGAGAAAAACTTAATTATCATTAATGCCAGCTCTCCACCATGAGCCCAGGTTTCTTTTCAGAGAGACGTAGAAAGAGCTGAACTCAGTTTTAAATTAGGGCAAGGGACACACAATGTTCATGTGCAGTAAAGACCGTGAGCAACTCTTGTGACTTTTTATTACGTTGAAAGGAGTAAGGGGTGGGGGTGGGGCACCCAGTGAAAGACAAGCGGAGAGCANTCCACCATGAGCCCAGGTTTCTTTTCAGAGAGACGTAGAAAGAGCTGAACTCAGTTTTAAATTAGGGCAAGGGACACACAATGTTCATGTGCAGTAAAGACCGTGAGCAACTCTTGTGACTTTTTATTACGTTGAAAGGAGTAAGGGGTGGGGGTGGGGCACCCAGTGAAAGACAAGCGGAGAGCAGCTGAGGGTGAGTCAAAGGGCACAGAAGTGATGAGCACACGTGTGCTAGGGACCCGGTCCGACCTCGACCGGCCCCTTAAGTTTACTACTGCCATATTTCTCATCTCCGGTTTTAAAAGTGTAAAACAGGACTTAGTCATTTGGTTAATTCAATGAAAGTTTTTGGCTGCTGGTATTCTGAAGTGAGATTTGTAAATGATAATGAGTGAAAGGTGTTTGGAACACTTCAGTAAATAATTAACGGTGACTGGAACACAGCTGCTGGGAAGGGCGAGAGGAGCCTGCATGAGCACTGAATTCCACACTAAGTTCAGAAATCTAATAGAGAAATTGGCATAAAATATCTTAAGAATTGTGATCTGTCTGTCTGTCTACCTATCTGCTTCTATCTATCTATCTATCTATCTATCTATCTATCTATCTATCTATCTATC
>LOEQ01001694.1:273201-303640 GCA_001685075.1 Bramus lutescens | reverse complement strand
AATCTGTCTTTATATTATCCTGTTTTGTATATGAAAATGCTGGGAGGAGAGATGGATTTTTCTAAGTTAGTTCTGTCGTTATCCTCAATTAATTGTTGATTTAATACATCATTTTTGTTTTTTGAAAATACATTGTTAAACACGATTTCTTGGGGTTATGAAATATAGTACACAGTGTGGTTCTAATTAGAATATTCCAGAACCCACATGTGACAAGGAAAGGTCTACCGCTGTGGAGAGCTGGCTGCCATCTCAGGCTCCCTCCACAGTGTTGGTCTGAGACCGTGGAAATGCGCTTTCGCTCTACACTGCAAAGAGGCACCAAGCTAACGAGCACCTAAATTGAGTGCCCTCAGTCTGAGGATCGGTCACCAGAACCGTTTCTTCCCTGAGGAGAAAGAAATTCTGGAGAGAGAAAACTGGCTGACCTCACCCAATTAGCACACCACAGTTGCAGGCATAATGGCCCGCAAAGACAGGCCTGTATTACCAAGATGTGTGTTTGTGTTCCCAGGCTGCAGTCGAGGATATGTCAGAAAGGATCACCCTGGGTACGATTTCAGTGCGTTCATATTGGCCATAAGAGAAAGACAGAAGAGGAAGCCATAAGGGAAAACTATGTTCTAGTCCTCTAATGTACTAGAGAATGTTGTTGGTCCCCAAGGACACAGACTCCTTCTGAGAGCATTTGTATAGCCACAACCTCAGACTAACAAGCAAGTCGAGGAGGTGAGAAAGAACTTGCTCCTCCAGTGGACATCTGGAACTCTGGATATCACAGAGTATCAGCATGGGTGTTAAGGAATATCAAGGCTCAGTCTGAGCAGTCAGCATTGACTGACGCTTCAGCCTGTACTGAAAGCACACACCAACAAGTTTTCACATCCTCCCTCTCACTGTAAGGAAATTAAAACTCTCAAAAACTTATTCTGAAAGACAAGGCTCCTTCTTGCTGATCTGGAATATTATTTACATAATATATATGGACTTTATAAATTTCAAATTGAATAGTGAATATTTCCTGAAGAATGGGATCCAAAAATTTAGTCAACAATGTGTTTTCATCTCCCATGATCTGTGCTAACATTTATATCTTCTGGGTCTATCATCACATTAGGCAAATCTCTTCCTATGTCATGAGAGAATCTGAGTGTTGTACATGCCTCTTAGGAGTCTGGTTATCTACATGATTGCTATGTAATGAAAAAGTATCAAAAAATTAATTTTATCAACTTTAGTTTCGATTTGTTGAAGTGGAGATGACCTGACATATTATTACAAATAACAGTGAGTATTTACCTAAATATGTAGCATATGATAATGTATTTACAAGTTCTTGAAACACATAACTCAAGTAGGCCTGTACAACTGGAGAAATTGGACCTTTGGGTCTCATGGAACACTGGCTCATGATCAGAATAAAAAGAGGCATGGAGTGCTTAGCTATTTTAAAGCAAGCTGCACAGTGAAACATGTGTTATTAGCTCAGTCCTGACTGAATAAAGGCAACTGTGAAACCTTTGTCTCCACATAGGTTTATTGTAGCTTGAGAGTCTTCTTAACTAATAATCTAATTCCACCTAGTAAATTCCCACTAGATGCTAAGCATGGTGCTTCATTGTTCATTCAAGCCATATTTATTTAATGGATAACATGAAAGAAGTGTGTCTCTGTAGTCATAACAAATGACAAAGTCAGTCAGGGGAAGTCAGCAAACTGGCCAAGACTGCAGAGAAAACATGGTGAAGACAGAAACTGTAAAGAAAATTGAAAATGCAAAACTTTAAAATAATTTCATTGTCAGCATTGTATCTAAATTAGTGTCTATATGGTTTGACCCTCTTTAAACCCTGACCTTATCTCTTACTCTTTATAAAAACTCTGAAGTTTTGCAGCTTTACAAGTTTACCCTTTGTAGGAATAGTTTACCATGGGCCCACTTTTTTTTAGGGCAATCTCCATATTCTAAATATATAAAAGCATGTGGGTTCTCCTAGGTGTGCCAACCCTGTAATTTGGTGATGAAGAGATCAAAAAAGTCTCTTAGAGCAAATATTAATGTGCATTCTTAGTTAAGATCCCAAGAACTAGAAACACACATAAAAACTATGTCCCCCTACTTTATTATATCATCTACATATTTGCAGTATTCCTACTACCTTGAATGAATTCGTATGGGTTTCATTTTAATACAACCAAATAAATTCTAAGAATACAAACATCATTATTTTAAAAGTAGAAAAAAAAAGAATTCAACCTCAAAATTATTGAATAAAAAGTAATAAATTGCATGACTTGCAGAGTTTGCCATGTTATTCACAAATATATATCTATGCAAGGTAAATTATTTATACAGAATCAAATAACTGAAAAGCTGGAACAAATAAATATTTTTAGATATTGTGAATATTTATATTAAGAAGAAAAATTGACAACCTGATAGTCTCCATGCAATTCCTTTGTTTGTATCTGGATATTCAAATATTTTATATGCTTACAGTTATTTTGATAATAGAAATGATAAGACCTTACAGTTCTATGTTGTAACTGTGATTGAATTGTAGTTCAGATTAAAATCACTGCACTCCACTGAATGTCTGTCTTCCTCTATGAATAAAATGAGGTCAAGCATGTTAGACATGCCTATAGTCCATGCACTGTGAAGGCAGAAACAGGAGAATGGCTGTAAGTTCTGAGCCAGCCAGTGCTATATAGTGAGATTCTGCCTAAAAAAAATAGAATAATAAAATGAAACCTAAAAATGACAGTTATTTTTGCTCTCTCTACCTCTACACACGCATGTGCATGCACACAAACACACACACACACAAAATCATACATAAAGAAATAATTATAAGCATGATCTGGGAATACTGATGCATGCTTGTAATTCTAATACTTGAAAGAGCAGAAAGATTGCTGTATATTAAAGCTTAAAAACAACCGTGACTATCTAGCAAGACTCTGTCTCAAATGCATCCATCCATGCATCCATCCATCTGTCCATCCATCCGTCCATCCATCCATCCACACATGCATATATACACACACCTCATATATATATAGTATTCACAAAATAACTTGAATAGTTGATAAATAAAATAATGAGTCTTAAATAACTCTAGGTAAGTAACTTACTAACAAAGATGATCCCTGACTCCAGAGTCATCAGCAATATCTAAAAGTTGTTTCAGGTAACAGGCAAAAGATTTTTACAACCTGAAGAAAAACCAGACTATGAGGATAGTAGGGGAGAGTGGAGGAAGGGAGTAGAGTGGAGAGAAATGTATAGCTCAATGAAAACATTAAAAAAATATTGTTTCAGGTGTCATAACTGGGCTGAGGGAATAAAAAAAAACATTATTCACATTTATCAGATAGAGATGTGGTGCAGAACAATTGTCTATAATCTGTCAATTATGTTTTAAATAAACTCTGATTGGCCAGTTGTCAGACAAGAAGTATAGGTGGGATAACCAGACAGGAGGTAGAGGCGGGTCAATGAGAACAGGAGAATTCTAGGAAGGAGGAAGCCCATTCCTCCCCAATCCTGTCCCAACCACAGAAGAAGGAAGGTGTGATTGCCCAGCTGAAAAATGTACCGAGCCATGTTGCTAACATACACTAGAATAATGTGCTAATACAAGTTATAAGAGTTAATAAGAAGCCTGAGGTAATGGGCCAATCAGTTTATCACTAATATAGACCTCCTTTGGGGCTAAACAGCTGTGAGAACTTGTGGGAGGACAGAAACCAGGAAGGACAGAAACCCAGACAGTAGAGATGTTAATGAAAATCCAGAAAAGGGTAGAAAAATATCTTATATGCAAGGTATGTGGTCCCCATGCCATCTGAGATGAAACTGAGAAGAATAGATGTAGATGTCAAAAAGTTTGTTACAATAGGATGATACAAGATGCTAACTCTGAATGGATGCAGTTTGTTTCTTTAAGACTCTTTACACTAGAGGACACTCAGTCTCAGAGATACAGACACAGAAGATAGGAGTGAAATGTTATTTTGCAGAAGTAAAATTGGAGTGGGACATGGGCGAAGCATGCTATGGGGTTTTGATGTTATTAAAATGTAAAAGCTCTATGTGGACCTGCACCCTGGTGTTCTCATAAGGGTACCCTTCCATAGCCCAAACAGAAAAAGTTTATGTAGGCAGAGCCATTCACAAGTCCTGCATGAGCAGCATCTCCTTGATCGTCTCTCCCTCTACGCTTGAGTTTCATCTCTTCCACAGGTGCGGTCATTGATTAAAAGTGTGTTTTTTAAGGAACTACTTGTTCTCACTGAAGTTCAGATCCCAAGTGGTGTTTTAAAATTGTGCCCTCCCACCGTATGAGGTGTTTATTACAGGGTTAATGATCTCAGACCTGTGCTGCCACTTCGCAGTAGTAGAAATGGCCAGCTGGAAAGAATATGTTTATGCTTTCATTAATCAAGATAAGTAAGGACATCCTTTCAATGGTGTCTAATCATAACAAAAACGAGTGTTCAAACTGAGTTAAAAATTTTAGTTTATAACTAACCCAAAGGGCACCTGTCCTGAAATGATGCTCTGACAGCAAATGGAAGCTTGAAAGAATGAGTATAGCATTGGGATTTTTATATTTTAAATGAATAATCATGGCAAATTCATAAGCTGAATTTTTAATTCACTCATTTAATTTTTAAGAGATAAGAGACAGACCTTATGATGTTCACATTTTTTACTGAAAAGTGTGTTATTTACTCTTCCACTCACAACATTTATGAAGCAGATAATAATGATATACTCATGTGCCACAAATACTAATTGCTTTGTGTCAATCTAATGAGACCCACACATCTCAGCCAACTGGCAAGAGCACTGACCTCAGTACAGGATCCAAGTCCTGCCCACAGCAGGTCTGCATATATAGGAGATCTTCCCAGTGTTCTGGAAAGCCTTCTAGATCAGCTTTGAAATTGTTTCATTTATTACCTTAAATCTTCACCTAGTATCATAATTTTCAGAAAAATTATTTCATGACATAGAAGGGTCAACATTTTAGTATCTGTGCATCCTTTTATCCAGCAATAATTCTTAGTTGTATATTAGCTATTTTCACAACTTTAAGGAACATGGAGATACATCATATATATAAAGAATATAAGGTTTTACACACACTGGGCTGGGGAGCAATATCAGAATTAACTCAAAGAGAGGGAGGACACTTATAGTAAGATTCTAAAAGGAGTTACACAGTGCAGTACTGCATATGTGGAGGGAGAGTCATAGGCTACGACTGAAGGGAATACAGGCTTTCAACTGTTAGCATGAAGGACAGAGATATGAGAGTAAAGTTGCAGGCCTGATCAAGGAAAAGCTCATGAGAATTCTAAAGAATTTATATGACTCTTATTTATTAGCAAAAGTTGACTCTTGGTGGTAAAAAGTTGCCTGATTCCCCTAAAAAATATAAGGAGGATACTGCAGTCATCTTAAGATAAGACTTAAAAATTGCTTGCTAGAGAGTACAGTGACACAGTAGCCGGCTTCATTAATTAAAGTGATGATGATGACCCGTTAGGACATCTGATAGCATCTCAAGAGTCTTCAGTATAACATGAAATCCTCTAGTACATTTCAAAAAATAAATTAGTTTAAACAAATTTGTTTCTCAAATGTTTGTCACATTTGTACCATGTGTCTATGGAAGAGCTGCTGGTGATGAACTTGGCATCGGGTTGAAAAGGTGTTGCATCCACTCATAGCGGGGAATGGTGAGAAACAAGCTATCAATGCAAGCGTGGGTGGCAAGAAGGGAGGATGGAGGAATTTATTTCATACCCAAACTTAATTACTTCTACAATAAAATTGGAGAGGGATGTTGACGATCTTTCTGGCACAGTTGTAAACAAAGCAGGAAGCAAGTTAATGATATTTATACAGAATTTCAGAAAAAATGTGTGTTACAAACTGAAGTCACCTTGAAAGCCTGCTTTCCTAAAATGGTCTGTGAAGTTAGCTGGAGTCTAGGCCCTTGACTAAAGAGATCAGGGGACAAAAGCAGTCTAATCCTGTGAAAGGATGTGGTGGAGAATCAAAAAGGAGAGAGAGAGAGAGAGAGAGAGAGAGAGAGAGACCCTGATGGCTTCAAAAATCTCCAGCAATACTGAGTAGGAAGAGAGAGCCAGAAGATTCTTTTTTCTAAAGAGAGGGTCATGAAATTTGGAGGACATGAGAGGCACTGGAAGGCTAAAAGCTAAAGCAAATGTGATTTTTGTGCATTCATTGTATACATGAATGAAATGCTCAGAGTCCACAAATATATTCCAATAGGAACAAGCTGGGCATGGTGGAACTGGCCTTTAATGTTAGCACTCAGAAGGCAGAAGTAGGTGTTTCTCTAGGAGTCTGAAGCAAGCCTGGTCTGCAAAGCAGGTTCCGTGATAATTAGAGTTACACAGTGATACCCTGTCTAAATAATATGAAGAAATAGACTACAGTAGATTTTTTAGGTTTATTTTTCTATTTATTTATGTCTATGTACTATATAGGTGTGTGAACATACGCATGTGCAAGAGAAACAAGTGCCCTGAACCTATGAGCCTCTATCCAGACCCTAAAATAGGTTTTAAATTCTATGCACAAAATGTCTCCATAAGAGTCACTTGTGATCATTTGTAGGGAGAATAGGAAAAAAGAGGAAAACTAATTTTTTAATTATTTTTTATTTCATATGCCAACCCCAGTTCCCCCTCCACCCCCTTCTTGTGGCCCCCACTCCTTCCCATGGCACTTCCACATCCCCTCCTCAGAAGAGGGTAAGGCCTCCCTTGGGGAGTAAACAAAGTCTAACACAGCAAGTTGAGGCAGAATTAAGCCCTGCTTTACTTCAGTCAACCTCATAGGTTCCAGAAAGTTTCTACAGCACTAGGTTTCCATAACATCCCTGAAATGCCCATCTATTCTCTTGTCTCTCCTCAGACCCTTTCACTTCCTCCTCCCCTCCCCCACCTAATCCCTCCTAGTCCCATCCCTACCTTCCCCAAGTTTACCCACAAAACCTCTTCTATTTCTCCTTCCCAGAGAGAGCTATGTGCCCCCACTAAAACTCTCCTCTTTATTTAACTTCTGTCCATCTCTGGATTGTAGTGTGATTATCCTTTACTTAACAGCTAATATCTGCTTATTAGTGAGTACATATCATGTTTGTCTTTCTGGGTCTGGGTTGCCTTGCTCAGGATCATTTTATTCTTCTAATTCCATCCATTTGCCTTAAATTTTCATGATTTTTTTCTAATAGCTGAGTAATATTCCTTTGTGTAAATATACCACATTTTCTTTATCCACACTTCACTTGAGGGACATCTAGATTGTTTCCAGTTTCTGGCTGTTAGGAATAAGGCTGCAAAGTTGAAAAAGACCCTTGTGGGTAGTATGGGGCCTATTTTGGGAACATACCCAAGAGTGGTGTTGCTGAATCTTGATGTGGATCAATTCCCAATTTTCTGAGGAATGTTGTGTTGATTTTAGTGACTATAAAAGTTTGTACTCCCACTAGTAATAGAGGTGTCTTCCCCTTGCTTCACATTTGAATTTTTGATCTTACACATTCTGATGCTAAAAGATGGACTCTCATAGTAGTTTTGATATACATTTCTCTGGTGTTAAGGATGTGAAACATTTCTTTAAGTGTTTTCTTGGCCATTTCAGACTTCTATAATGAGAATTTTCCGTTTAGGTCTACACCCCATTTTTTAAAATTGCATAATTTGGTTTGTTGATATCTAATTTCTTGAGTTCTTTATATATTTTGGATAATAGCCCTGAATGGGATTAGAGTTAATGAAAATCTTGTCTCATTCTGTAGGCTCTTATTTTGTCCCTGTGATGGTGTCGTTTGCCTTACTGAAGTTTTTCAGCTTCTTGAGGTCCCATTTATTAATTGTTGATCTCACTGCCTGAATTACAAGTGTTCTGTTCAGGAACCCATCTCCTGTGCCGATCTATTCAAGGCTGCTCCCTACTCTCTCTTCAATTAGGTTCAGAGTACACTGGGTTTATGTTGAGGTTTCTGATCAACTTGTACTTGAGTTTTGTGCAGGGTGATATACATGGATCTATTTGCATTTTCTGCACGCTGCTGTCCAGTTATGTCAGACCCATTTGTTGAAGATGTTTCTTTTTTCCTTTGTGTTTGTCTAGCTTCTTTATCAAAATATAAAGTGTCTATAGGAGTGTGGGTTTGTGTCTAGGTATTGATTTGATTCCATTGATCAATATGTCCGTTTTTATGCTGATACCATGCAGTTTTTTATTACTATAGCTCCAGAGTAGAGATGAAATCAAGGATGCTGTTACCTCCAGAAGTTCTTTTATTGTTCAGGATTGCTTTATCTATTCTGTTTTTGCTTTTTTTAATAAAAAAATAAGTATTGTCCTTTCAAGGTCTCTAAAGAATTGTGTTGGAATTTCAATAGTAATTATGTTGAATAAGCATTGTGTTACTTTTGATAGGATGAACATTTTTGATGTGTTTATTCTACCAGTCCGTGAGCACTGGAGATTTCTCCATCTTCTGAAATAAAATTCTTTCTTTAAAAATTTCAAGTTTAAGTCATACAAGTCTTTCACTTGCCTAGTTATGGTTACCCCAAGACATTTTATATTATTGTTTATGGTTCTTATGAATGGTGTTGTTTCCCTGTTTTGTTCTCAGTCTGTTTGTCATTTTTTAATAATTTATTTAAATATTAAAATTTTTCTCCTCCTCCCCTCCTCCCAANCCCCCTCCATCGAGGTCTAGGAAGGTGAGCATCCACACAGACTAGGCTCCCACATAGCCAGTACTGGGTTTTGATTCTACTGTTTGTCATTTGTGAAAAGGAAGACTACTGATTTTTTTTTGAGTTAATCTTGTATCCAGACTCAGCACTGAAGGTTTTTATCAACTGTAGGAGTCCGTTGGTAAAAGTTTTGGGGGTCACTTACGTATACTATCATATCGTCTATAAATTATGATACTTTGACTTCTACCTTTCCAGTTTGTATCCCCTTGATCTCCTTTGTTCGTCTTTTTTCTTGTATTCTGTTGGTGATATTGCGTCTCTAATTCCTATTCACTTTACTAGACTTTCCATTTCCAGAATTCTCTCAGCTTGTGCTTTCTTTATTGTTTTTATTTCCATTTTCTGGTCTTGAATACTTTTATTTATTTATGTCAACTTTTGTTTCTTGGCCTCTTTTAATGGATATACTCATTTTCTCCAATTATTTTTGTCTTTCCTTTACTTTCTTTGAGGAATTTATTCACTTATTCTTTAAGGACCTCTATTGTCTTCATAAAGTTGATTTGAAGCGCTCTGTTTTGTACTTCCCTCACATCACAGTATCCAGGGTTTTGCTGTAGTAGGATATCTGGGCTTTGTTGGTGATATGTTGCCCTGGCTGCTGTTGATTGTGTTTTTACACTGGTGTTTATGCATCTGGTTTGTGGTGGTTGTTTCTCTAAGTGATGATTTTTAGGTTTGTCTTTTCTGGATGGCTATTTTGTTCCTTGGTTTCTGCTTCCTCTCTGGTCTTTTGGCTTGTGCGGTCTGTGGTTGAAAAGATAGTCTCAACCCAAGTTAAAGGCTGAACTTCTGGTGGATGGTGTAGTCTGTTATAGAGCAAGGTGTCTCCATTCAAGTTGGGGACAATTCTGGCAGGCTGCTTGACTTCTGATCCAGCTGAAAGTCTCCAACTGGGTTAGAGCCTAGAGTTATAGTCTCCATTACGACCTCTTGTCCTGAAGGGATTTTCCTTTCTAGTTTGGGGCTGGGATATGGCTAAAAGAAGGGGCGGAAGATCTGTGAGTAGGGTGAATGACCAACCTGTTTTGGGAGGCCGGGCCTGTGGTTGAGCAGGGTGCTTGCCAAAGGGAACCTGTTCTTTGGAGAGTCAGGGCCTGTGGTTTCCAGAGGGGGTTGTGTGGTGGGAAAAGATGGGTGGATATGTGAGGTGCTTGCTGGAGCTAAGCCATTCTCCTGGGAGGTTTGGCGAGTGGTTCTGGGTGGAAAGGATGTCTTCATGAAGGTAATCTAGGGAGTGAGGAAGATCCATGGGTTGGAAATCTGACTGCTCTTCTAGCAAGTGTGGCCTCTTCTTTTTCTTTTAATTTCTAAGATGTACTTGATGCTTTTCTGAGTTCGTGGTTAGCATATTCTTAAATTTTCCTAGCAATGGTCAGTGTGCTAATTTTACAAATGAAGAACCGGGGCAGGACAGACAATTAACTGAAGACCACACTAATGCCAGCTTATAGCACCAAGATTTAAACATGTGGCGGCATGGTATGAAACCATGTTTTGATTTCTCCCTTTATTTCTTATGTGGTCACCAAGTTGAAGCCCCATGTGGCTTAGATCATGACCAGAAAGCTGAGTACTCAAACTCACTTTTTGTCACGTACTGGTAACCATTGAACAACTATCTTCAGTGCTTTAAGCTTCTTTTTCCTACAAATAAAGAAAACATTCTTGCATTAAAAAAATGAAAAGAGACTCTATCCTCCTGCTCCACCTTTTCTCTTACTGAATACATCCTCTTCTTCCTTAAACTGTATCTTAGCAGTTTATGTGGTCACTGTTCTTTGAAGCAATCTCTATAAATCAGAATTGCTCCATTTTTTCTTTAAAGGTCTGCTTCTAATGCAGTAGTCCTTCAGTAAATCTATGTACTGTCTCTAACTGCTGTCTGGGCTTAAAATTCTGAGCAATCCCTAAAGGCAATGTTTTCCTACTTTAAAAACTATAATATTCCCTCCTGTGGCTCAAGAAATTATGTATTTTATGTCACTTATAGTTCTTAGCAATCTTGTAATTGTACAAAGAGATCACTGAGAAAATCACTAGTGTTAATGAGAAAATAGAGGAGGAATAGTGGCTTAAAAGTAGAATAACTGTGGAGCTCACATTGCTGCGAGCGCAGACAGCTCATCTCAACATCTCAACAGTCAATTACAAATAAGTCTAGCCATGTTTTGATTTGAAGAGTAAACGCCCTGGGGACAGAAAAGTGTTAAAGATTAACCTATGTGGGGGCTCACTGAGGGAAAGCCAGTTTACAAACTTTAAGTCAGGGCTGATGAGATGATTGATAATACTTGCTACTCTGGTAGAGGACCCAAGTCCATTTCCTAGCAACCAGTTTCAGTGGTAACTCAGAGCTACCTGTAAGTAACTCTAACACCTGTGTGTAGAAGGGGGCTGCTACTTAATTCCTGGCTGCTTAGCCTGAAATAATCACACAAGAAACTGTATTGTTTAAATCACTAGTTTCTTATTGGTTAACTCTTACATTATAATTATCTCCATTAATCTCTGCATCACCATGCAGTTTTGGTCTACCAGCCAAGTTTCATTATGTCTGTCTCCAGCGGAGACTCCATGGCTTCTCTCTGACTTCACCCTTCTTGCTTCCAACATTCAGTTCTGTCTTCCCTGCCTATCTCTGATCTGCCCTACCATACGCTCAAGCCAGCTTTCTTTATTAACCAATTGTATTTACAGCATACAGAGGGGAATCCCACATCACCTGTGTGTATATTCAGGCAACATACATGCTTGTGACCACATCCCCCCCACACACAATTCTTTAAATCCAGTAAAACAAACAAACAAACAAAAAAAAATGGAATTCAACCAAATTTCTGATCAAGCAATAAAAGTGAGAGATAAGTAAGAGTTGATTCAGCATCATGGTTGACACTACTCAGACCTGTTGTTTCTGTAATACACATATGAAATGATATATGCATTTGACAGAACATGGGTACTATATTCGATCCAGGAGCCACTTAGGTATTTTAAATAAATCTATATTTTCAAGGTACATTGCTCTCATTCATTTACTTTTTTAAATTGAAAATCAAAATTTTTCAGGGGTTTTCCTCCATCATCTTCTCAGAGATTTTCCCCAACTCCCGCATTTTCTTTTCAATGAGCTTCTTATTTACTAATGAACTCTATGGTGTTTAATAATACACGTTGCCATATTGTCTAGTTCACAAATAAATGTTGATAATAATTTGACAAAATTAACTGTATGGGGGCTATGACATAAGCAAAATTTTAAAAATTCAAAACAACTTATATTTTTAACAGATAAGTCTTCTTTAGAACATTCAAAAATTTTGAACATGTCTTGTACTGTTTCTTTCATTTCCATAACTTCATCATCTTTATATTTCTTCAAGGAATTTATCTTCAGTGGCCAAATCACCACGCTATATGAATTTGAGTGAATAGTAATTTGAAGATGTATTATAGTGATTACACATCAGCAGAGGTTAATACGTGTTTATAGGTATATATATATATATTTGGAGCAGGTGAGCCATGGGGACAAACTCTCGAAGAGAAAATAAGCTATTTCGCATTTCCTTGATGAAGAGACAGCACCTACTATTCCTGTGTGGTGCAAGGACAAACAAATTACTTGTGATAAAAGCATTAAAGAGTTTCATGAAGCATTAATGGCTGCTAGTTAAGCTGTGAGAGCACAAAATGTACAAATAGATGGCATCGAGAGGACAAAGCTGAGGGACAATCTTGCTAGAATATCAATTTATTTTTATTGTAATTGCCTACTGCACCTATACAGTAAATGTAAACTCCCCCCAGAGTTTCATATATAGCATTTAAAATTTAGGCAAATCATAGTTCTTAGTGATTTTTTTTCCTTTCTCTACTCAGAAGGGAGATGTATCTCAAAGCTTATATTTGTTTCTTTTAATATTTACATTATAGTAATTATTCAAGTGTGTACAATAAACTTTGCATAGTATAAAATTAAAAGTAAGCTACTTTTAAGTAAATACTTTAAAATTTCATTGTTAATAAAAGTGCTGAGTATTTAGATCAATTGTTTGATGAACTCATTTTTGTTCTCAATATACACAAAAATGTTAAAATTCACTGTAAATATATATAATGAGAAACAACTTTTAAATGATGATAACATTTTACTAAATGCACACAAGAAAATGGGAAAACTTTATTGGATTTTATATTTATGGGACACTATTTTTCTGTTTTTGAATTTTACCCAAGATGCATTCTGGAAAGTCTTTCATCTCATAGACTCATGTGCACACAAGAATCTAATGTTGTTCTTTCACTTTATGGGATTTTGCTGATTACCTATTTGCAGAACTCTCTTATCCCTGCCGACATCAACGATGCAGGCATGCTGCTGCTGTCCTACATCATCTCTAAAACATGGCTTACATGGTGTGTCTCTGTCTTCATAGCAGCACAACATCAACAGAAACATCTGCAATTTGGTTTTTCCTTGACAATAGATGTGGACACTCTTCTGATGAGTCCTGTCTTTCACCATTAGACTCTTAAGTTGTAAAGTTAGACCCAATGTCAATGTAGCTCAGTCTAACAAATGTATGAAACTGTTATTCAATATTTCTTCATTTAGTAATAATTCTTAATAAGTTACTTGTTTCTATGTCATAGATTCTTTATCTGTAAACTGCCATGAAGAGTAAATGAATTATCTATATGGCATATACTGCCTGAAGCATAATGAGCTTTTGATCTCTCAGATCCAATCAATGGCTATTGGATAGACCTCACATGGCCGGGGAACCCATGGAGTAGCTGCTTTGAGTGGTGTCCTCTGCTCCTTATTTAGATACCTTCTCACCTCATAGATGGAGCTTTATTTCTTACTCCTCTCCAACTCCCAACTCAGGAAACAATGCACAAGTGACACCAGACAGAGAATATGATGCTTGGCCTCTGTTGTTTCCAGTCTGTCACTTGCCATTTCTGCATTGAAATATGTATTTGAAGGTACAAAGGGGATCAGTTGTAGGTCAGTCTATATCAGACAGCAATCCATGCTTTGCTGTGCTGTTTTTGTACTAGCTTCCATCCCCTGGGAACATGCCTTCAATAACTCACATTCGAAGGAACCATTTCTCTATGTCTGACAGCCTGATGCTGTTACCATTATGCCCTCTAGTGCTCTGATCTATGAGAGAATAAACTCTTCCATCATTTTGGTGGTGTCCAGTGGGTGCCACTTCACAGTGTTCCATAGTTCTCCACATATATACACCTTAAACTAAAATTTTCACAGTTTTATAAGTATATCCAGTCATAAGTCCTGACAATATTCTAGAACACTGATTTTAAGTCATTGATACAGGATTGGAATATATAAGGTTTACCAGTGACTTGTGGGAAATGTTGAGTGGATGCTTTAAAATGTGAAGTTCAAAGCCTAAACTGAACCTGAGCTTGTAACTATTGTGCTCTTTGGAATAAATGCTAGACCCAGACCTGGCATCGTTTAGAGTTCACCATAAATAGTTTCAAAACCCCTTAGCAAAGCAAGAAATTTGGGTCATGTTTTTAAAAGAGTAACCACTGACCTTTACAATCTATACATAAGGATTCTGTAATACAATTAGCATCTATGGTGTGAGGCATTCTTCAGAGAAAATCAGGATAGCTAATGTCACCTAACTTGTATAGTCACATGAAACCCTGAGCTTAGCTAGGACTCACCAGCTCAGAGCTTTATAACTTGTGGATCATGAATAATGCCAACATGCTACTGTTTTGTTATAAATGTCCATTTCTTATCTTCTGTTTGGCTAACTTTGCTTTTAATTATATGCACATGAAATTTTATTTTGTCTTGGTGACCTTTTATAATTTTAAAGTATAATTCTACTTCTTTTGACTTTAGATAATAAGCGTAATAAAAATGCATGTCTTACAATGTTAAAGAGAATTAGTTCTTTGTTTTACTCAGTCAAGGTAGCTAAATGCAATGTCACAATGAAGTTTGCCTTGTATTAGGGTAATTTTATGTTTAAAGCAGATAGAACTTCTTTCTTGCATACCTTACAACATGTTTTAAAATATCTTGATTCTCTTTGGATTAGTGATGAATAGGACACCTGACTTGTTTTTGTTCCTCTTAGGCTATTTGCTGCTGACTGTATTTATTGGAAAGAAACTTTTGACACTTTCATAGATTAAATCCCATTGTACAAGGCACAAGATGGATAGCTATTGTTACATGTATTAGGACATTTCTTGTGAGCCAATACTGCCTTTGTAGAACAGTTCCTTCAGGTTAGACACACACCTCAGTGGTCCAGTTCTCCTGGACATTAACATATCAAACAACATCACCATCTCTTTTTAATTTTTTTTAATAAAAACTGAAAGTAAAACTCAAATACCAGAGTACAATAGTTGACACAATATGGTCTAATGAAAAGGGTAACTTTTTGATGATCTAGGAAAATTTGACTTTGTCCTTCAACACTGTGATATTATCACCTGGTTCACCCACTCTTTTCAATGTTGAAGAGGATTAAAGTAATAATGAAAACTAATGGGCCCATTTCTTAAAGATTAACCTTTAGTGCATAATCTCATCTTCCCTATATGTACCTGAAACCTTCAGTTCAGGTTAGAGATGAGTAGACTAGAGCTTTAGTAAAGCTACATATCCTGCTCAAAAATCTCATGATCAGAAGACAATAAAGAGGTCTCTGAAATTCTGATCTTTATGACACTAAAGTCAAAGATCTTCCTCACCATGCTGTTTTCACATATGTATGTAGTAAAGTTAGGGAGAAGGAATTAAGTGAAAAAATGTATAATATGAGACTCATATTAAATTCTTTTACAAACCTTTCCCAGCCCCATATTATATCCCATAATACTTAAGCAGTGCTTCATGTGTAACGATTTGCTGCTACTTTGTGAAACTTGTATATATGAGTGTGTGTACCTGTGGGTTCAGATACATATACATGAGCCTGTATATGATTGCCAGATGAGACATTTTGATGTCCTTCCTCAGGAACCTTCTGCCTTCTTATTTTGAGGTATAATCACCCATTGTCCTGGCTTGGACTCATCAAGTAGACCAGTCTGATTGACCAGGGAGCTCCACTTTCCTGTTCCTCCCCAGCATTGGGATTAAAAATCATGCCACATGAATTCTGGGACTTAAATTCATGTCTTCATTCATGAAAAGAAAGAACTCTGTTGACAGGGAGCTCTCCACTCCTATCATTATGCTTGTCCCATGATGGTCTTTATTACAAACCTGCCATAAATCTAGCCACCAAAATGATCTTTATATACACTCCATTTAGCAGTTCAAGCTACCAAACTAAATTCTCAGAAAAATGCCAATTACCTATGTCCATGCAGAGGCACTGAAGAAGACCACGTGTAAGATTGTTAATAACCTAAAATACCTCCAATTGTACTATCCCTCCAATATCTAAGGATCCATGTAACTGATTCAGTGGAATAAATCAAGTACATGAGTACACTAATAAACTTTCAATACAAATTAAAATATGGAAGCCAACCCATGTTTGTGCTAAAAGTTTAAAAAGTTCTACATGCTTGTATTAATATGGTTAGTCATAACTATTCACATATTTGATAAGTATTTATTTTTCAACTATAGAACAGGCATTGACTTTGTAAAAATACAGTGTTGAAAATTAAATATGGATTTTATTTTTCCAAAAGTACTTGACATGATTAAAGTTGACATTTTCTGTTATAACAATAATACTCATCAATATCATAAATATTGCTTCTTGGGGTCAAGAGCTGATTCAATGATTAAGATCACTGAATGCTCTCACAAAGGACTACAGTTCTGTTCCTAGTTTCCACATTACACAACTCACAACCACCTTTAACTTCAGTTCCAGAGGGCCATATACCCCCTTCTTGACTCTTTGTGCGATGCACACATTCACACAACTATTATGCACGTAAGATTTACATGCATATACATACTTTAAAATAATATTTTAAAATGTGTTTCTTATTAATTTCTGTTGTTCCTTATGTTCTATTGCAAGGAGTACTGGAGAGTCTCTGCAGTTTCTTTTGTGACATTGATAAGTTAACAATTCAGTGTGGTTGTATCAATTCCATGAAAAAAACTATCTTAGAAATCTTTTAAATAATCTTTTTGCCACTAACTTACTATTATCATATATTATCATATTCAAGTATCTTCACTTAATTAAATCGTTACAAAAGGTTGTCATAATGGGCAATGGAATTAAAATAAATGTTATAATTAGAAATATTAAACTACTTCTAGTATGTACTTCAGTTGTATCAGTAAAAATTAATGCACAATGCAAAAGTATGTCAAATTGAAAATACAAAATTTAAGCATTAGAACTGAAAGCTATACTTTGTAATAAACAAAATTCTAGTTATTTGACAAATAGCGTTAAATCTCACACCATGGAAGTAGGCAGAAGAAGGCACAGTCAGAGCCTTTTGTTAATGCTTACAATTACCTGAAATTTCACATACAGAATAAAGTTGAAGAATGAAAGCATAAAAATAAGGAAGTTGCTGGCTTTTGAGTCTCCCCTTTAGTGTATGACAGGGATAGAGAAACTGTGTTCTGGGGAAGAGTGCCATTCTTAACTGGGCCAGTGAACTTCACTCATGCTGTTTGCATGATGTTCTTTCTCAATCCTTAACCCATAGTTTTCTATGCACACAAGTTATGAGAAAGAATGGCTGCTTCCCAAATTGCAGCTATATTAGAAAATTCTGAAATGAATCACATATGATTGCTCTCTGAGATTGTTTTCAAAGACCGGGGAGTCCAGTACATGTTTTTTTCCCTTGTTCTGATAGGTTGTATTTTTCCATCAATGCAATACTTCCTTGAGCAATGAGCATCCTCACCCATATGGAAATGCCTGTTTCCATACCCCATGGATGTGGAAGTCTGTCATTTAAGTAATGATTTTCTTTGTCAAGGGAGCAAAAAGAATAATATCAGCTTTGGCACTGAATAAATTGCAGAACAGTGTTGAAGGTTTGGAATGTGTGAAACTATAAACCTGAACCTTCAATTATAAGGAAGACAGGGCCTACCTGCATTTTCCCAACCACCACATTTAAGAAATGAAATTTTCAATTGCTCATGATGACAATCTCTCCTTGTGATGATTTAATTAAGAGAAGATATGAAAATGGACTAAGGTAGTGGCAAAAGTTTTAAAAGATAACTCCAGATCTGTGTTCTTTCATGGAGTTAATATTATCACATTAAATGATTAACTTATTAACAATTAGGAACCCACAAAAGAATAGAAAATCCTCTTGTGTTAGATTAAATGGGAATATATGTCCAGGACACAGAGTTATTAAAGATACACATAAACTTCTTAAAGTTTGCTTTAACTACCTAAAATGTGTGTGTCTGTGTGTGTCTGTATGTGTGTAGGATGAAGCTTCAACACCTGGACATACAATATGTTAAGTTAGATAAAGGACAACTCATAACTTCTTCATAGAATAAGTTCACTTTTCTAATTTAAAAATAGGTGTTTGGGTGATTTTTCTGCATACAGTTCTCTGAACTACTTGTTTTCCTAGTGTCTGAAGAGGACAGAACAGGTATTGGATCTCCTAGGACTGGAGATACAAATGATATGAGCTGTCATGAGGATGCTGAGAATCAAATTTGCTTGGAGGTGCAGCCAGTGCTCTTGACCAGTGAGCCCTTGTTCTAGTCCCAATTTTCTAGATTTTGTTAGTACTATGTTAAAATAGCATTTATAGTCAGTGTGCTAAAAAGCACATGAGAAATTCTTCTCTTTTCACACATCATGCCACACTTCCCCTCACACTTCTCCCAATCTCCAGTAACGACCACTCTGTTCCCAGCCTCTACTTCTCCTGTTTAGATCCCACACGTGAATGCATGAGTTGTACTTGCCTTTCTGTGCCTACTTTTATTTCACTTAGCATCAAGACCTCCAGTTCTGCACATGTTATCACAGATGACAGTGGCTGAATGGTATTCCACTGTTTCTTCACGCTGTCTATCTCTGTCCATGTACCACCTGATGGGAACTTTCTTTCCCTCTCTCTGCTGCACCGTATCACACTCCTTGAATGAGCACGTATCTCTTCACATCATTTCCTTTCTTTGAATATATCGTCATCACCATTCTAGTTTTCCCTATTGTGAGATGTTTCCAGTGAGTTTTACTTGGTGCCTGGAGTTCACAATTCCAGCAGCAACATGTAAGAGCTCACGTTCCTTTCTCCAAAGCCTCAGCAGTTCCATGTGCATGCAGTCACCACAGGAGGCCAGAAGAGGGGTCATCTCTGTTGGAACAGGAGTTAAGATGGTTGTAATCTATGGTGTGGGTGCTGAGAATCTAACCTCAGTCCTATGCATGTGCAAGTACTCTTGACTGCTGAGCCATCTCTCCAGGTCTATTTGTTCTTTGCTTACGATTAGGCTGAACATTTTTCTTTGTAATGCTTGGATGTTTGTATGTTTTCTTTTGATAAACACCTGTTCAGATCTACAGTTCATTTTGCCATTTGTCTGGCTTGTTCATAAGTTCTTTTCTTTTAAAATTTTGATGTATAAATTCCTTATCAGATGTATAGCTTGCACATATTTTCTTTATAAACCATGCATTAGTTCTCTTTATTGCATGCTTCTCTGCATAGGAAATTTCAAGTCTGTGGCTAACCTTTGTTTTTATTTCCTGACCTTTGCAGTAGAATCTCAGAACAGACAAACAAAAGGTCCACAGCAGCTTGCAAGGCTTATCACTGGTGCTTCAGTGCAGCTTCCTAGAGTCAGCTAAGGCTTCAGTTAACTCAAGGCTCATTTGTGTGACAGCTGACAGGTCTATTTTCAGTGTCCTGTGTATGAATACACAACATTCCCAGCATCATTTACTGAAAAGGTTGTTCTTTCTCAGTGCCTGTCCTAGAACTTTTGCTATAAATGGGTTATAAATGTGTTCATTTATGTCTAGACTCTGTTCAGTCCCATTCATTGGTATATGTGCTAATGTCAAGATCATTTTTTAAGGATTCATTTGTCTTACATTATAAAATCAAGTCACAGCAGGTCATTCAAGAGTGCTTCTGCTATTCAGGGGGTGTTTATAGTTATATAAACTTTGTGAATGCTGCTTTAGATCTTTGATGGATGCCACTGTTGCTTTGTACTGACTTTAAATCACTTTGGGCAATATTGGTGTTTTATTATTGTGTATACTTCCAATCCATAAATGTGGAATGCACTGTCATTTCTTAGCATCTCAATCATTCTCTTTCATCAATGTCATAACTGTCAAAGCTTGGATACTTTACTAAATAGATACTTTACTAACTTATTGTAGGTATTTAATTTCTGAACTTCTTAGATGGAATTCAAATAATTTGTAATTGCTACATTGCAAAGATGAATTTGTTCTAATACTGCTTAGGTGAAATTTGAGAGCTTTCTGAATAAAAGTTAATACTATCTGTATATAAACAAAATTTTACTTCTCTTACAAATTGGATGTCTTGGAGCTCTGAATAGAATTCTAGGAGTGTGGGATCTCTCAGGAGCAGCAGTTCTTGAAACCTTCTGTTTTTTAAGACTTTAGGAAGAGGGACTCTGGATTTTCATTACAATATTAACTTGAGACTTTTGTATAAATATCTTTATTATGCTGAGATATTCCTCCTAGCTCTGGTGTGTGTGTATGTGTGTGTGTGCATGAAAGAGAGAGAGAGTATGTTGTGGTATGTGTGGTGTGTATGTGTGTCTGTGTGTATCTGTGTGTGTCTATGTATCTTCATATCATAAAAATCTATTTTAAAACCCAGAAACCTGAGTGTGTCAGCATTAAGGATAAGTATTTGGGTTAGCTAGAGAGAAATAATTGAGATAAAACACATCCATCAAGTAATGATCTAGGCGGTTTAAACCCCTAATAGGCTAGAACAACTTTTGAGTTCAACATAAAGAGACAAAAAGTCTCCAAAAGGAAACCAAAAGCCTGGGTCTATAAGGAAATTCATTCTACCACAAAGTACTACATATACAGGAGAGAGATTCAATATTATCTGAAAAGACATCTTTGGAAATGGAAAAATCATGGCTAACTAGTTAGTCTCAATATATTCTGTAATGAAACATGATACTGAAATGTTATTATTTAATAAATCAATACATATTTGGTTTTTTAAAGAGTCAGGCAGTTAATACACAATAGAGTAGCACACAAAGTAAAGGCTAAAGCCATAAGATGTCTTCTGGTATCCCTGAATTATTTTATGTCCCAGACTATAACATCTCCTTAAATTAGCTGTATTCTTCTTTATTGTGAAACTAAAATTTGAAGAGACTTTAAGTAAATATTAATAGATAATAAAAAGCCTTAATGGAGAAAGTCAACAGGGATCTTAAAAGATGTTTGACTCCACTCAGTTTCTATTTTGGGCGCAGGCCGGAAGCCTAGCCTAGTTTCAGGGTGTCAGCTGGGCTATTCTGCTGTGCTCTCCCTTCTGTTCCGTTTGGCACTTCGAACTGCTTGGCTCTGTGAAAAAGGAAACTGCAGTAATAAATCAGCGTTTTTGAGCCCCCAAATTCCCATTTAATTGTGAGATGTTAAAAGTGGCAATTTTATGTACCAGTGTCCTAAACTCAAAATACTTTGCAAACCATTGACTCAAAAAGTTTCAATCATTTTAAGAAATAGTGATTCTTTTAGTGACTGCTTTTAATTGATCATTACTCTCTGCACCTTTAAATTTCAAATAGTAAGCAAAAATTTGAGAAACTTCAGTAAAGTCTTATGGAATATACAATTGAAATACTAAATTTTTGTGAATCATGTGTGAATAACAAATTAAATTTGTACTGGGTTATTAGTTAGAGGGGCCACATCCTCAGATAGGGGAAGTCCTTGCCATTAGTGTTTCATTAGAACGGTGTGCATATAACTTATACTTTATACATGGGATTAATCATTGTAAGTCCACTTGACTATTTCTAATGATTTCTTCTTCTTAGTTGAAAAGATTTTTTCATTCAATATATTCTGATTGTGGAGTGGCTCCCAGAACCACCCCACTTTGTCACCTATCCAAATCTATATCCTTTCTTTCTCTGTCTTATTAAAACACAATCAAGAAACTAAGTGATTGCTAATGGAAATAATAATAATTGTATAAAATAAAAACAAAGAAACCAGAATAGGACAAGATTAAGAAACAAAAAGGAAAAAGTCAAAGGAGAAGAAGCAGAGATACTGACACACACATTAGCTCTCAGGAAAAAACTGACTAAAAACAAATAAATAAAATGACAATACATGAGCAAAAGATCTGTAAGGTTTAAAAAACCCTTCAACGATACCAGTAAGTTGCTGAGTTTGCCTTGTATTGATCATCGGCTGCTAGAAGTGGAACCTTCCCTTATGTCTGCTTTGTATACCAAATGAGACTTCATTAGAGAAAACTAAGTATTCTTTGTAAACATTATCAATTGGGTTCTGCTTTAGAGATGGAGGCTTGTGTCCATTTTATTTCCCCTTTAAGAACTGGGAATGCCTATGTAGGTCCTGTGAATGCAGCCACAGTCTCTGTGTGCTCATGTATGTGTCATCCCTGTTCTGTCCATAAGGCCTTATGTGTTCTCCATACCCTCTGGCTCTTACAGTATTTCTGCATCTTCTTCTACAGAGTTCTTTGAGTCCTGTGGGGAGGCAATTGACGGAGACGGCCTGTTTAGGGCTGAGAGTTCCAAGATGTATCACTATCTGTGCATTTTCCAGCTGTGGATCTCAGTATTTGTTTCCAAGTACTGCAGGAGGAAGCTTCTGCTTAAGCAAGGTGATCTATAAGTGCAGCAGAATGCAAGAGGAGTCCCTTTCTTCCAACATTCCTTAAGCACAAAAATACTATTCATAAAAATACTATTCATTTTTTTCTGCTAGATCATGTTCTATCTAATCTCAGGTTCTCGGCCACCAGAATGGTGTCAGGCATGAGTTCCATCTTACGGCATTAACTTTATTCCCAATAGGATAGTGGTTGGTTACTCCAACAACTTCATGAGACTATTGCGCTAGCATATCATGCAGGCAGATTGCCATTTTACATCATGGATTTTGTAGCTGGGTTTGTGTGCATTTACTTTTCTCCTCTGTAATTTACAGAGTACCTTCCAGTACATGAACACTAGAAAGTGGGGGTAAAGGCTCTGGGTAGGCACCAGCTTGTCTTCTCTGTGTTCAGTGACTCCTGTAGGTATTATCTTCTGCAGTAGGGCTTACCATCAGTTTATGGAGAGCAACTAACAGCCTTGGCGACAGCCTGGGTTATTGGGGGTGTTCTATAGGGTCCCTTTGGCCAATAACTTGATTAGATACAATTAAATTCTAATGTTGGGGCTTTCATTTAGTGATTAGTGACGTCTGGCTGGGACTATGTCTCCCCCAGTATTGTTAAATTCGCTTGAGCATCTGGAAATGCTGAGTCAAGTTCAGCTTCCCCATTTTGAAATAGGTAGAAGAGGAGATGGGAACCGACTTTTAACAATCCATGATCGGATAAAGAGAACAGAGGGCGATTGAGAGGAAAACAGCAAAAGACAACAGAAAGTGAATCTTCTTAATTCCAAAAGTAGATTATAAGAATTTGTTGGTTATTTTAAAACCTTAATTAGCTTGCCCTGTCAAACAAGTAACGCAAAACGAAGGCTGTAAGATCGGTTCCTCCTGTTATAACCTAGGTGAGTTTGAAGCCAGCTGAGATCTCAATGGTCCTGTCTCAAATTTAAAGAGCTTCCTTCTTGAGTCAAAGTTGTGTGGCTGACATTATATGAACTTGAGGGGTCATGGTTAAAGTCCCAGTTTCACTGTATCCACATCTCCAAAGAACATTGATTTTATCATTGTCCCATATAGAGACAGAAATGTATGTTCTCTCCTATACTGCTCAGTTACTTAAAGCTAAATTTTTAATATTTGTTTTTCTTGCTTATCATTATGGATCTTTTTCCTAGTTCTTCTATAATATTTTTATTTTTAATGTATGTTTAGTTATATGTGGTCTCTGTGTGTATGTGTGCCTGTGTGCACATGCTTGTGAGCTTAGGTGTCCAGATGAGGCCAGAGAATTGTCAGATATCCTGGAGTCACAGTTACAGGCTGTGTCACTCAATGTGTGCACTAAGAACTTACTTGGCTCACTGCAAGAACAAGTGTTCTTGCCTCCTTAGTGTGTCTCTGTCCCTGCACTCTTCTGCCATGTACTCTGCATAATCGAGAGTCTGTGGCTCCTAACTATTATCATTGCCACTGTCATTCGAAAGCAATGTCTTTTGTGACTACTTACAACTAAACCAGCATCCTGTCATTGTCGTTTTTGTCCCCCTTCTCCTCGTCACTAATTTGCCCCATTTTCCCATTCTTCACTCTGGAGTTGGAGATACTGTCTGATTCCTGGGCTCTCCTTCAGCCCTACCACTTTCCAGCTCAGTGAAGGTGATTTAGTTCTCTTCTTCCTTCCACCGCCATTTTTCTTCCCATTCATTAACCTTAACTCCATCATCCTTTTAATCTTGCTATCTCCCTTTCAGATGGATAGGTCCATGAAATTGTGACATTTCCTTTTCTCATTGGTATGATTTTGGGTCTAAGGTAATACACAACCAATATTTGATGAACAAACTGGTAATAACAAAATTCCAGCTGCCAACTAAATAGAGAAGTCTGTATGCGTCAGCAGGATTGAGTACACATCTCCCATATTTTCCATTGTGTTCTATTCTGCCGTCTCTTTAAACTCCTTCATAGGTTTCTGTAACCCATTTGCTACATCAACCCATGAAGTTGGGGTAGAAGAACAATGAATTATCTCTTAAATTTTCACCTTCTGTGTTACCACAATGCTGACTATTAAGAGTGTGTTTAATGAACTTCACAATTAAAGGAAAAATGAGTAAATTCACAATATCTCTGAGGATTGTGTGACTTTCCACGGGTATAAACCAGAATCACGCTTTTAATATAATATTTTGATTATTTGTGGATCAAATGTTTGTGGGCTTGGATCCAAACAATGTCTAATAAAGCCCTTGCAGTTTGAGCTTTGTCTGTTAGTGATCTGTATTATTCAACAACTGAATTCTGTGTGTTTTCAGAGATCATCTACAGCTGGGTCTTTAACGAGTTCCCCTCCTTTGTGGCGGAGGACAGTCGGCGGTTCATATCCCAAGAGACAGGCAACCTTTATATATCGAAAGTGCAAACATCAGATGTTGGCAGCTATATCTGTCTGGTGAAAAATGCCGTGACGAATGCTCGAGTTCTCAGTCCTCCAACACCACTCACTCTGCGGAATGATGGTGAGTTACCTGGCATGGAATTAAATGATCAACATTTCATATGTAAATCCAAAGACGTATTATTCCTAATTTTCTAATAAATTGACCTCAATGCAAATAAACTAAAATAAAACTGCCTTATTTATAATTTCATCCCTTTAACCTGGGTTTATGCATGCCTCGGGATAAAAAATGTTGAGATGAGTCAGTGGGTAAAATGTTTGCACTCTTCAGGACCTGGGTTCAAATCCCAAGTACCTGTGTATACAGTCAGACATAGCATGCCTATAAGGCCAGCATGGAGAAGTAGAGACAAGAGGATCTCTGGAGCATGCTAGCCAGCTAAGTTGAATCAGAGAGTCAAGTTATGCGAAGATTGCCTCAGAAAGTAGGTGGAGAGTAATTGAGGAAGACACACACACACACACACAGAGTGATGATTCATAGATGATAAATATTTATAATAGTACTCAAAAATTAGAATGTGAGCATCTGGAAAGGAGAGGCGCATGAGCTCCACAGTTCTTTTCTCACTCCTTAGTGTCTGTCTGGAGCATATGTGTATTAACTGTACGAATTTTATGGCTTCAGTTTTCATTGCATTTGTAGTTCATCTGTCTTCAAATTCAGTCTTAAGCTTTTAATATTTTATTGTACAATTATAATTGTTATTACTTTTCCAATAATAGGAACAATTGTAACTTCAACTATTCGGTGCAGTGCAGGCAGGTGTAGTGATGCTATAATTATAGGGATCGCCATCTATCCACAGGATCTTCACATTTAAACACCTCATTTGTATTCATAGACACTTACAGTTAGGCATTGCATTCACACAGTCAAGCGCCCTATTATAGGTGATATACAGCATGCAGACTGCTCTGCTGTGTAACAAAAATTACCCATGGAGACATTATTAAGAAGTGAACTTGAGAATGAGAATTTTGATTGATTTTGAAGTATTAAAAACCTACACTTCAACACTTTCATAGTTCTTCTATATTCTTTTTCCCCATGAGACAGTCTTGCTTAGCTGAGGCTAGCTGTAAACTGTTGTCCTCTTATTCCCATCCCCCAAGTGCTGTCAGTACGTACAACCACACCCAGCTTTTAAAATTGTTTCTTAAAAATATATACTATTTTGATAATTTGAATGATAATGATCCCCATAGGATCATATATTTGAATGCTTGATCACCAGGGAGTGAAAACATTTAGAAGGATTACAAAGTTTAGAAGGTGTTGGCCTTGTTGGAGGAAATCTGTCACTGAGGGTGGGCTTTGAGGTTTCAAAATCCAAGGCCAGTTCCAGCCCCTCACCCTCTCTCTGGGCCTGTAAACCCAAATGTAGCTCTCAGCTACTGCTCCACTACTATGCATGCTGCCATGCTCTCTGCTGTAATGACGATTTCAGAGGGCCAAACTTCAGAAATTATAAGCAAGCCCCCACCTAATGCTTTCTTTCATAATAGTTGCCATGGTCATGTAGTCATGGCATCTCCTCATAGCAATAGGACACTAAAATACTTTCCAAATACATTGTTAGAGTTATGCTCTACCATAATACATCTGCAAAGGGATAACCATATCAATTAAAAAAAAGACAGTAGCAAGTTTTCCTCAACAGAGTACAACCTTCTCAACCACAAGATTCTGGTTTATAACCCCAGTCATGAGTTCAAATCCAACTAGAGAATATTATGTTACCCACACAAATGTCATGCTACTATTGCACCAAGGACACATTTTGCCTGCCCCATTGGTATTCAAAATTCATATTTCAAAATGGGTAAGATCACTGATGTCTTTTAACCCCCAGTAGGCTGTGTGGTCTCATGGTCCTTATTAAAACCAAATGGTCACAATGCAAAACACAGATATGAATGTGAGAAAGACCCTTGTAAGAGGAAGGGTGATGAGAGAGAAGGGAGGAGATAGAGGGTAGAGGTGAGTATAACAACAACACATTACAGATGTGCATAAAACTGTCAAAGAACAAATTTAAAGGTATAAAAAAGTCAAATAGATAATAAAGTCAGGAATATTAGTGTGATGAAATTATCCTTGCAATGTTGCTTAAATTTCTGCTTTAAAAATATTGCTAGCTTGAATAGCAATGTTCAGATGTTATGATATCATCCCAATGCATGTAAAAATGAAAGTACTGGCATGCTGAAGAAAGACCTTGGAGAGTAATTAAGGAAAAAGGGAGGTCAAATCAAGCCCTGAATCATTCAAATTACTTAAGAAAATAAAAAAAGCTATAAAAAATCAAGAGAAGGCAGGGGATAACAAAACAGAAAGTAGAGTGTAGAGTGAGGGGGCCAGGGAAAAGATGGCTTCAGTAAAACGTGGTCAGAGACCTGCAGTACACGGGTAGCATTGGCACCCATGTCAACTCTCCCTCTGAGCCTTTACAGGAGGAAAGCTGTCATCAGTGGCAAGGCAGGGCAGGAATGCCACAACAAATCATCCATGTTGATATATCTGGACTAAGAAGGAAGGATGCAAGGCAAGAAATTAAAGAGGAAGTAAAAGACTAGAATCTAGAATAAAATGAAAGGGACCACAGAAGGAGCTGAAAAACCACATGCCTAACAGATGCCTAAGGGAGTAACATGCACATGCATGCACACACACACACACACACAAAGAGAGAGAGAGAGAGAGAGATGCTGAAGTCAGCAGTAGCAATAAGAGTGTATTAGCATATCAAGGCTGGAGAGTAATTAATACTCTCTGTAGCAGAGGACACAGGTTCTGTGCCCAGAACTAGCATCAGGTGGCTCATGACTACCTATAACTCCATTTCCAATCAATTCAATGTCCCCTTCGGTTCTAGAGGGATAGTAACAAATGGAACATGTATAAACAAGCGGGCACTCTCACTAACATAACATAAAAATTTTAAAGTATATCTTTAGTGACATAGATGGACTCACATATGCTGACCAGGACAGTTTTCCCTGGGCTGATGGAAAGAAGCTAAAGGCCTCCCTTGTGGCCCCAGGTAGTTGGGTACCTTTATGGTGGGCAAGTGTATGGAGGGATATGGGAGAGAGAGGCAGAGTGGTTCATGTTCTGTGGAGAAAGGGAGATCCATGGAGGTGAAGGTGGTGAGGAACCAACTGACATGGGAGTCCTGTTTCCCATCTGGGGCCATGGTGATGTCCAGTCCTGGGCTGCTGCCAAGTACCATGTCTGGGTCCCTGGCCCTGCCTGCAGCTGTGGTCTTCATTAATGTTTATGGTTCCTGTTACCACCAAAGGCCAAGAGGATGCAAAGGATTTGGGCTGCCACATGTGGCCAGGCCACATTGGTGTCTGAGGGCCATACCTCCACAAGGGACATCCCAATCCGAGTGGACTGGGCTACCATCCAGGGTCATGATGGCCACCTGGCTTGAACTGCAGTTAAGGGCCATGTCTGGGTCTGTGGCCCTACCACAGCCAGGATTTATCTTGATATCCCAGGTGCGTGTTTCCATCCAGGATCCAATGTGTGCCCAGGGTTTGGGTCCCCAACTAGAGCCATGTTGGGATCCTAATGCAGCCAGGGCCTGTGTCATTGTCAGTGACTCCTGTAACCACTGAAGTTTGTGCAGATGCCCAGGATATGGGCTGGTACTTGAAGCCATATTGGTGCCCAAGAGTCATGCTGCCACCCCCTACAGATCCGCATGATCTGTACTGATGCCTGGGGCCATTGTAGTATGCAGGCACAGGCTGCCGTTAGGAGCCATGTCTGGGTCTGTGGCCCTACTGCAGCCAGGGTCTGTGCTGATAGCCAAGGCTCCTGGTACCATTAATGTCTGGGCAGATGCATGAGGACTGGGCTACCACCTGTCTGAGTACCTCCTTGAAGCTAGGGAGACACCAATCCTAAAGGCCTGCACAGGCAGCAGGGGCCATAATGACATCTGGTTCTGAGAGACTGCTGAGAACCATGTCTGGGTTGGTTATACTACCACAGCTAGAGTCTATGTTGATGTCCATGGCCTGTGTTCCTGCCAAAGGCCACAAGGCTGTCCAGCTTCCTAGTTGTCACCTATGACCATGTTGGGATCTGAGGGAGGTGGAACAGCTAGAGTCTTGCCAACTTTGTGGCCTTGGTGTTGTCCAGGCTGAGCTACTGCTGAGGGCCATGTCTGGGTCCACACTCAGGATCTGTGTTGAGGCCTGTGGTTCCTGTTGGCATCAGGGAACATTTGAGTGCTCAGAGTCTCTACAGCCACCTGGGACCATGTTGGAGTCTTGGGACTACACCACTGCTGGGCCCATGCTGTTGTGATACATACACTGTCATCGGGGCCATGGTGACATCCGAACCCAAGCTGCTGCTGATTGTTCTGTCTAGGCCCATGTTCCTGATGCAGCTGGTGTCTGTGTTGATGTCTTTTGCTCATGTTACCACAGGGGACCATGTGATCCAAGTGTTTAACCATGAATTGAAAAAAGAGGGCCTCACTGAGCTGGCCCTGCCCCTCACTGACATGGGGAGAGTCACACACCCCCTCCCCAGAGTGCTGACCCAGTCCCAAGCCAGCCCTGGAATAATGGACCCAAATGATCCTGGCAGAGGAGAGCTGTCCCTGCTCTTCACCTTAGGGGAGGGGGTCTCAGTAGCTGGGACTAACCAACTTAGCAGCCACCCAGGTACAAATCCAGGACTTTGAGCTGTCATACCCCAGCATCTGTCCCATCTATGACCTGCTGGAATGCATGAAGGAACTGGTCCTGTGGAGCCATGGCCTTGGTCTACATGACTTGGGCCACGATGGGATGTCCCTGAAGTTTCTGTGGGGGTCCACTGTTGATGGTATGCCCGAAGCCAGATGCCTTGAACCTGACCAACAACACATTACACAATGAGCAAGGAAAGCTGTTTGGACAAAAGAGTGTACTGCATGACACACCACAGCTCCCAAAGCCGCTAGGATGAATGAAGAGGTGATGGAGAGGCAAAGACGAAGGAGCAAATTTTTTTTGGGGGGGGGCTTGGTTTTGTTTGTTAACTTGTTTATTTTTGTTGTTTTGTTTGTTTTGTAATTGAAATTATATTTGCAATTGAAATTTCATGATACAAAATTCCCAGCTCAACAAAAATTATTTTAATTTAAAATATTTTTAAAAAAAATAGAATAAATATTTTTATTAAAAATTTCTCTAGGGTCATGAATTGTAGGCTCAATTCTATGGCTAGAATCCACTTATGAGTGAGTACATATCATATTCATCTTTTTGGGTC